>SJYX01018000.1:270968-281615 GCA_006410675.1 Oreotragus oreotragus | reverse complement strand
GGGGGTTCATGTTTGGGAGTTCGTGTAAAAAAATGAATAAATACATAAATGAAAAAAAAAAGAAAATAATTACATTTGTCTTAATTTGGTTTTTCTGATAAACAGATAAATAAATGTACAACTGAGTTCATAGTTTCCAAGCTGTATGTTATAGAGCATAAAATACAACTACTTGAGCACAATCAAGAAGTTCTTATTTTTATGAAACTCCTCAGGTTTCACTATTTCAAATAAGAGTATGGTCTAATTATCCATCTTCTTAGATGTCTGAATGACAATGTCAGACTTACTGAGAATGATGATAATCATTATTAATCTTTGCTAAGCCACCTACATATTGATTGAAGAGCCAAAGGAACATGTCACTGTCTCATGGTCTATTGACTCAGGATTAGAGGTCAGATCAGAAGGGGAGAGTGATGTACTGGTGAGAAGCAAGAGATTTAGAAAATAAACTGTCACTCATGAATTCTAATGGAGCAGTTTCTGTATTTGTAGAACTGCCACAAAAAATAGGGTACATAACATGAAAAAAGAAGCATGAGTCCATGCTCAAAAAAGCTAATGGTAGGGTTAACATTATAAATTATATATATATATATATCAATACCATTTCTAATTGCTATCTTGCTTTTAATTACTTTCTCATTTGCCTTCTGCCATCTTATTATTCTCTCCTCATATTAATTGAGGAGAGACAACATTCTTGTTGAGGACAACGTTCTTAAAGGTATTTCTTTGTTAGTGTCAACACAGTAAAAATGTCTAACATGTTTCTATCTAGCTATTAATGGAAACTAAATTGCTTGCACTAATAAGTAAGACCTCTCCTTAAGTTCAGTTGAGTCACTCAGCTGTGTGCAACTGTTTGCAACCCCATGGACTGCAGCACGCAAGGATTCCCTGTTCATCACCAATTCTCAGAGCATGCTCAAATTCATGACCATTGAGTCAGTGATGCTATTCAACCATTTCATCCTCTGTTGTCCCCTTCTGCTCCTGCTTCAATCTTTCCCAGTTTCAGGGTCTTTTCCAATGCGTCAGTTCTTCACCAAATAGTGGAGTTTTAGCTTCGCCAACAGTTCTTCCAATATTCAGGACTGATTTCCTTCAGGATGGACTGGTTAAATCTCCTTGCAGTCTAAGGGACTGTCAAGAGTCTTCTCCAACACCACAGTTCAAAAGTATCAATTCGTCAGTGCTCAGCTTTCTTTATAGTCCAACTCACATCCATACATGACTACCAGGAAAAACCATAGCTTTGACTAGATGGACTTTTGCTGGCAAAGTAATATCTTTTCTTTTTAGTTGCTGTCTAGGTTGGTCATAGCTTTTCTTCCAAGGAACAAGCATCTTTTAATTTCATGGCTGCAGTCACTGTCTTCAGTGATTTTGGAGCCCAAGAAAATAAAGTCTGCCACTGTTTCCATTGCTTCCCCATCTATTTGCCATGAAGCAAAGGGACTGGATGTCATGATCTTTGTTTTTTTGAATGTTGAGTTTCAAGCCAGCCTTTTCACTCTCCTCTTTCACTTTCATCAAGAGGCTCTTCACTTTTTTCCATAAAGGTGGTGACTTCTGCAAACATGAGGTTATTGATATTTTTCCCAGCAATACTGATTTTAACTTGTGCTTCATCCAGTCTAGCATTTCATATGATGTACTCTGCAGATAAGTTAAATAAGCAGGGTGGCAATATACAGCCTTGACATACTCTTTACCCAAGTGGGAACTGGTCCATTGTTCCATATCTGGTTCTAACTTTCGTTTTGACCTGCATACAGATTTCTCAAGAGGCAGGTTAGGTGGTCTGGTAGTCCCACCACTTTCAGAATTTTCCACAGTGCTAGTGATCCACACAGTCAAAGGCTTTGGCATAATCAATAAATCAGAAGTAGGTGATCTTCTGGAACTCTGTTGCTTTTTTGATGATCCAGTGGATGTTGGCAATTTCATCTCTGGTTCTTCTGCCATTTCTAAATACCACTTAAACATGTGGAAGTTCATGGTTCAGGTACTTTGAAGCCTCACTTGGAGACTTTTGTGCATTACTGTGTGAGCCTGTGAGATGAGTACAATTGTGCATTAGTTTGAACATTCTTTGGCATTGCCCTTCTTTGGGATTGGAATGAAAACTGACCTTTTCCAGTCCTGTGGTCACTGGTGAGTTTTCCAAATTTTCTGGCATATTGAGTGCAGCACTTTTACAGCATCATCTTTTAGTATTTGAAATAGCTCAGCTGGAAAATCATCACCTCCATTAGCTTTGTTCATAGTGATGCTTTTTCTCCTGTACAATGTCAGTCATGAACCTCCAATCATAGTTCTTCAACACTCTGTCTATAACATCTAATCTTTTGAACTATTTGTCACTCCCATTGTATAATCATAAGGGATTTGATTTTGGTCATGCCTGAATGATCTCATAATTTTCCCTATTTTCTTCTATTTAAGTCTGAATTTTGCAATAAGGAGTTTGTGATCTGAGCCACCGTCAGCTTCCAGTCTTGTTTTTGCTGACTGTATAGAACTTCTCCATCTTTGGCTGAAAAGAATATAATCAATCTGTTTTTGCTATTGACCATCTGGTGATGTCTGTGTGTAGAGTCATCTCTTTTGTTGTTGGAAGAGGGTGTTTGCTAAGACCAGTACATTCTTTTTGGCAAAACTCTGTTAGCCTTTGCCCTGCTTTATTCTGTACTCCAAGGCCAAAATTGCCTGTTACCTCAGGCATCTCTTGACTTTCTACTTTTGCATTCCAGTGCCCTAGGATGCAAAGGACATCTTTTTTTGGTGTTAGTTCTAGAAGGTCTTTTAGGTCTTCATAGAACCATTCAACTTCAGCTTCTCTGGCATTAGTGGTTGGGGCATAGACTTGGATTACTCTGATACTGAAAGCCCTGTGGGACCCTTTATCTTCAGAACCAGGCATGAAACTTGTGGGTAACTCAGAGTCTGAACCTTTCAGGAGTTAGTCTATTAAAAAGGCTATATTACTGTAAGAAGTGAGATAATTAAAAAAAAAAAAAGGCAGTAGGTTCAGTCTCAAGGTGACTCCGTGTCCTAGTGTGGGTTCAAGATTCTAATCACTGAGATTCTGACTGCAGAATTCAAATCCTACTACTGATCTGTCACTTAGAAAGGTTGCTTAGTTTTCCTGAGTATTGCTCTTTTTTAACTAGTTAAAAAAAAAAAAGAAATGTGTTTAATAATAATACTTAATCACATCAGAAAGCTTCCACAAGCCTGTTATCCTTATTCGTCTGAGGGCAGACAGGATGAAAACCACAATCACAGAAAACTAACCAAACTGATCACATGATCACAGCCTTGTCTAACTCAGTGAAACTATGAGTCATGCCGTGTAGGGCCTCCCAAAGTGGATGGGTCATGGTGGAGAGTTGTGACACAATGTGTCCCCCTGGAAAAGGGAATGGCAAACCACTTCAGTATTCTTGCCTTGAGAACTCCATAAACAGAGTGAAAAGGCAAAAAGATGTGACACTGAAAGATGAATCTCCCAGGTCAGTAAGTGCCCAATATGCTACTGGACATCAGTGGAGAAACAGCTCCAGAAAGAACAAAGAGACTGAGCCAAACCAAAAACACCACCCAGTCGTGGATGTGACTGGTGATGGAAGTGAAGTCTGATGCTGTAAAGAACAGTACTGCATAGGAACCTGGAATGTTAGGTCCATGAATCAAGGTAAACTGGAAGTGATCAAACAGAAGATGGCAAGATTCAACATCAATATTTTAGGATTCAGTGAACTAAAATGGACTGGAATGGGCGAATTTAATTCAGATGACCATTTTATCTACTACTGTGGACAAGAATCCCTTAGAAGAAATGGAATAGCCCTCATAGTCAACAAAAGAGACCTCTCCTTATATAGGTTCTAACAAGTTAATCAGTATTTCTTTGCATCACTTTTCAATGAAAGCCTTCTGCCTTAGCCAAGTTGGAATATACTTTTCAAACTTCACATGGTTTACTTGGAGTACTATGTCTTTTTATCACCAATTCCTCAAAATGTAGTTCAATGCAATGGCTTTTCAGATGCTTTCTAGGTCACACCATCCTGAAAAGACTTACCCCTTTGATGATATCTTAAGCAACCTTTTTCTAACATTGATAACTTGGCACATGGTGTCTTTATGGGAGCTCTTTTTCTGAGGAATGTACAAAGGATTTGAAAAATATTTTATTATAATGTTTGCCATTATTATTATTAATACACACATAAATAATCTTTACTAGAACAAAATATGGTTCCAAATAGGAAAAGGAGCATGTCAAGGCTGTATATTGTCATCCTGCTTATTTAACTTGTATGCAAAGTACATCATAAGAAACGCTTGGTTGGAAGAAGCACAAGCTGGAATCAAGATTGCCGGGAGAAATATCAACAAACTCAGATTTGCAGATGACACCACCCTTATGGCAGAAAGTGAAGAGGAACTAAAAAGCCTCTTGATGAAAGTAAAAGTGGAGAGTGAAAAAGTTGGCTTAAAGCTCAACATTCAGAAAATGAAGATCATGGCATCTAGTTCCATCAGTTCATGGGAAATAGATGGGGAAACAGTGGAAACAGTGTCAGACTTTATATTTGGGGGCTCCAAAATCACTGCAGATGGTGATTGCAGCCATGAAATTAAACAACACTTCCTCCTTGGAAGGAAAGTTATGACCAACCTAGATAGCATATTCAAAAGCAGAGACATTACTTTGCCAACAAAGGTCTGTCTAGTCAAGGGTATGGTTTTTCCAGTGGTCATGTAGGGATGTGATAGTTGAACTGTGAAGAAAGCTGAGCACTGAGGAATTGATGCTTTTGAACTGTGGTGATGGAGAAGACTTTTGCAAGTCCCTTGGACTGCAAGGAGATCCAACTAGTCCATCCTAAAGGAGATCAGTCCTGAGTGTTTATTGGAAGGACTGATGCTGAAGCTTGAACTCCAGTACTTTGGCCACCTTATATGAAGAGTTAACTCATTGGAAAAGACTCTGATGCTGGGAGGGATTGGAGGTGGGGGAGAAAGAAACGACAGAGGATGAGATGGTTGGATGACATCACCAACTGAATGGACATGAGTTTGGGTAAACTCCGGGAGTTGGTGATGGAAAGGGAGGCCTGGCATTCTGCAATTCATGGGGTAGCAAACAGTTGGACACGACTGAGCTACTGAATTGAACTGAACCGAATATGGTAAAGTTGAAGTACTGGGAACACAGCATTTGGAACCAGCAGTCCAAATTCTAACATCATTCTGTGGCTGCTGAATCATAAACTCCTGAACTAAATATCCCTAATCTGAGAGAAAATGGAAATAATAATCCCGTTGCCCTGAGGATCCAATGATATAGTGACTACACTGTGTTTGAAAAGCATGAAGTGTAAGTTGGAAATCATAAAATAGAGTTAAAATCCTATGCAGTCTTAAAGTATTTTAAAATCTACAAAGCAATTTAATTTTCTCAACACTGATGTTCTCAGGGAAATATTTATAAGCAGAAATTTTGTAAACAAAACCTGAGTTTAATTGATCTGAAGATATATAATCAACCCTCTCCCTCCCCTTGTCTAATAATACTTTAAATGAAAACGGGGTTTATAAAAGGCAAAGGAAAAGTAAAATCATTTCTGCAAAAGCAAATAGACTTTCACAGTAGTTGGAATAGACAAGTAGGGAAGAAACTTTGTAGCCAAATGATATAGGTCTGCTTTAAGCCATAATCTGTAGAATTCCAGTAAGCCCACAACTTTGAGCACCAGGACCAATCAAGATGTCCCAAGGACTGGGAGTTGATTATCAGATGGAAACTATTATATATATTATAAAATGGATAAATAACAAGGTCCTACTCTATAGCACATGGAACTATATTCACTATCCTGTGATAAACCATAATGGAAAATAATATGAAAAAATGTATATGTTGATATATGTATCATACAACTTAAACAATTTGCTGTATAGCAGAAGTTAACACAATATTGTAAATCAACTATCCTTCAATGAAATAAATTGAAGAAAAAAAAAAAAGAAGAAGCAGCTCCAGGTGCTGGCCAACAGTCCAAGGAAAAACAAAGGTGACGGAAAATCGTCCCAGCAACACTTCACAGTAAATGCTGTTATCCACAATTCACAGATAAGGAATACAAGCCAAGGACACACTGCTGGAAAGTGAAGGAAAAAAAATTTGATCCAGGTTCAACCTAGATAGTCTATGTTCTTTTGAACCCAAAGGTGGGCATTCTTTCAGAGGTGAGTCAGCCTTCCTCTAACTCTGGGGGGCTTGCTCACTGGGAGCTCTGCTTGTGAATACACTGATACATTCCCACGGATTGTTTGGGAAGAATCTATGACAGTTAATCTTGGGTTCAAAGGACAGTCAATAATTTGACAGGTGAAAGAGATATATGAAAGATCAAGGAAAGATGTAGAGGTAGAAATGACAAGGCATATATATGCAGCAATACGTGGGACCCCTTGTTTTTACAAGGCAACTTGCAGTAGAAAGAAAACCGAATGAAGTCAGATATCATTGTTGAGTTTCAGTGTCCTCATGTATAAAATGAGGACAGCAATTTTGTGATTACTAAGTAGGAGGCAATATTATAAAGAAACAGCACAGTTATTAATACTAATGCATAGTAATGCCCATGGGCTCCTACTTTCCTTTGTTTTCCCCCATTACCTTCCTCCCTAACTATGTCTCTGTACCTGGATCAATTTACAGAATTTAGTATTACTAAAGTTCGGATAATTCTAGAGTAATTTTTTCAACATTAGAAAAATAAGTATACTGAAATTGGACAAAAGCTGTATTCTGGTCTTCTTTTAGCTAGAATTACAATATTACATGAGTCTTATCTCTGTGACTCATCTTCAACTATAAATAAAGAATATTAGAGTGGACACCTTTTTTCCATATTAAGTAGAACACAGATAAAAATGTACCTTTATAATCAATGGCATCTGTAGCTCAATGAAATGCAGTATAGTACACTTTGAGGACAGTATCTATTAGTTTACGAGTCCTGTATCAGAGGCAAGGAGGAAGTAGAAAAATGTTGGGCAAAGTAGCTTCAAGCTGTAGCTATAAAGGATGACTTAATTCTAGAGATCTAATGTACAGGATAGTGACTGCCGTTAGTACTAGTGTATTATATCCTGGAAACTGGCTGAGAGAGTGGATTTCAGGTGTTGTCACTTGCACACAAAAAAAGTAAGTATATAAGGAGACAGATATGTTACTTAGCTTGACTACAGTAACCGCTTCCCATGCTACTGAGGACATGCTCAAAATCTTCATGCTTGGCTTCAGCATTATGTGAACCAAAAAGTTCCAGATGTCCAATTTGGGTTTAGAAAAGGAAAAGGAACCAGAGATCAGATTGTCAACATTCTCTGGATCATAGAGAAAGCTAAGGAATTCTAGAAAAACATCTACCTCTGTTTCAATGACTACACAAAAGCCTTTGACTGTGTGGATCATAACAAATTGTGGAAAGTTCTTAAAGAGATGGGAACACCAGATCATCTTATGTGTCTCCTGAGAAACCTGTACATGGGTCAAGAAACAGCAGAACCCTGTATGGAACAACTGATTGGTTCAAGATTGAGAAAGGAGTATGACAGGGCTGTCCACTGTTACCTTGTTGGTTAACCTATACACTGAGCACATCATGAGAAATGTCAGTCTGGATGAGTTACAAGCTGGAATCAAGATAGGCAGGAGAAACATCAACAATCTTAGATATGCAGATAATACCACCCTAATGGCAGCAAGCGAAGAGGAACTAAAGAGCCTCTTGATGAGGGTGAAGCAGTTTAGTGAAAGAGATGGCTTAATACTAAATATTAACAAAAACTAACATCATGGATTCTGGCTCCATTACTTCATGGCAAATAGAAGGTGAAAAGGTGGAAGTAGTGATGAATTTCCCCTTCTTGGGCTCTAAAATCACTGAAGACAGTGAGTGCAGCCATGAAATCAGAAGATGATTGCTTCTTGGCAGGAAAGCTATAACAAACCTAGACAGTGTGTTGAAAAGCAGAGGCATTACTCTGCTGAAAAAGGTCCATGTAGTAAAGGCTATGGTCTTCCCAGTGATCACATACGATTGTGAGAGCTGGACCATAAAGAAAGCAGAACACCAAAGAAGGTGGAGACGACCTGGAGAAAACTCCTGAGGGTCCCTTGGACACCAAGGATATCAGACCAGTCAATCTAAAGGGAAATCAACTCTGAATACTCAGTGGAAGGACTGATGCTGAGGTTGAAGCGCCAGTATTTTGGTCATCTGATGGAAACTGCCGACTCATTGGGAAAGTCCCTTATGCTGGGAAAGACTGAGGACAGGAGAAGACAGTGTTAGAGATGGGCTGGCTGGATGGCATTACCAGTGCAATGGACATGAACTTGGGCAAACTCTGGGATATGGTGAGGGACAGGGAGGCCTGGTGTGCTGCAGACCACAGGGTTGCCTAGTCAGAAACGACTGGGCAACGGAGCAACAGCAGCAACAGTAATCATATCTCTCTGCATTTTTGTCAAAACGTCATGTTGAACACCTGAAACATATATATAATTTTTATTTATTAAAAAAGACGCCTGGGTAATGATTGGCAGATGGAAACATAAACCAAGTATTTCTCTCCTGAGTGTTCCTCTCTGGACACGGATGAGCAGACAATTTGGAAACAAAATTTTGGTGCAGGTGGGGCCTAAACTAAAAATGTTATTAAGAAGTGTGTGCTCTGCATTTTAGTTTATATGAAAACAGCTAACAGTCTTAAGCCTCTGTCACAGCACTGATCACATTCTAGAATTTCCTCTACCTTAATCCTTATTCAGTCATCTAGTCATAAAATGAAAGAGGTCAAAGTGAAAGTGTTCATCACTCAGTCATTTCTGACTCTTTGCAACCCCATGGACAGTACCCAACAGGCTCCTCTGTCCAAGGGGATTCTCCAGGCAAGAATACTGGAGTGGGTTGCCATGACTTCCTCCAGGGGATTTTCCCAACCCAGGGATCAAATCCAGGTCTCCCGCCTTGCAGGAGGATTCTTTACTATCTGAGCCACCAGGGAATGTATATGCTAAGTTAGCCTAGAAAAGTTTAACCCCAATAAATGCAGTCAAATGTTTATTAATATTTGTAAAGATTCACAATGCAAATTATTGGTCTTCTCTTAATGTCAGTTCGTTGTCTAATTAGATAGTCATAAATAAACAAACTTAATGTAAATGGCTTATTGTCTATTTTGATTTAATCATAAACCTATACATAAACTAAATATCATACTAATTGGCATAAGGGCCTTAATCTTGTTGGCTGCTAGTATAGTCTGAGTTTGTATAATGTTTGATATCAGTATCACATAAACTACTAATACTGTATTTATGACTGGATAATGATACTACAGCTAATTCAATAACATCGAAACATTACTTGGCTTCTCAAAAATGTCACTTTAAATAGGGTAGTTGATGGCATAAGGGCCTTAATCTTGTTGGCTGCTAGTATAGTCTGAGTTTGTATAATGTTTGATATCAGTATCACATAAACTACTAATACTGTATTTATGACTGGATAATGATACTACAGCTAATTCAATAACATCGAAACATTACTTGGCTTCTCAAAAATGTCACTTTAAATAGGGTAGTTGAGCATGTACAGCAAATAATTGTTTTCAAACACCCATTATTTGACTGTTGCCATTTGGGTATACAGTGCTTATTATTTGAAACAGTAATTTAAAGTGCCAGATTTTATAATGATCATATATAGCACACACCAAAATAAGACTTCTGAAAACAATTTACTTGAGTATCAATTTGTCCTACGGCCCATCACAGATACATCTCAGTTATTATGGAAATATTTAAGAATTTCTTTGTAAAATGATTTTAAACTTAATATGGCTAAATGGATTGTGCCATTTTCTCGAAGGTTTTCTCAAATTGTGTACTTCATAGGAAACAGGGACTTGATAATTGAGGAGAGGACTCGTTTTCGCTCCAAATCTCAGCAGTTTTAATGTTTGCATTTATCTTAGAGAACACTTTTTCTACTTTGATTGACCCATTTCTGATGTTTCTAAATCTATGATCTGTTTGATAATTCCTCTGCTTGTTGTGCTTAGATAATTTTGGGCTTCCCTGGTGGCTCCAAGATAATCATGATGGTGTGATCACTCACCTAGAGCCAGACATCCTGGAATGTGAAGTCGAGTGGGCCTTAGAAAGCATCACTATGAACAAAGCTAGTGGAGGTGATGGAATTCCTATTGAGCTCTTTCAAATTCTGAAAGATGATGCTGTGAAAGTGTTGCACTCAATATGCCAGCAAATCTGGAAAACTCATCAGTGGCCATAGGACTGGAAAAGATCAGTTTTCATTCCAATCCCAAAGAAAGGCAATGCCAAAGAATGCTCAAACTACCGCATTCATCTCACAGGCTAGTAAAGTAATGCTCAAAATTCTCCAAGCCAGGCTTCAGCAATATGTGAACCGTGAACTTCCAGATGTTCAAGTTGGTTTTAGAAAAGGAGAGAAACCAGAGATCAAATTGCCAACATCTGCTGGATCATCAAAAAAGCAAGAGAGTTCCAGAAAAACATCTATTTCT
>SJYX01018000.1:245477-267778 GCA_006410675.1 Oreotragus oreotragus | reverse complement strand
GAACTGTGGTGTTGGAGAAGACTCTTGAGAGTCCCTTGGACTGCAGGGAGATCCAACCAGTCCATTCTGAAGGAGATCAGCCCTGGGATTTCTTTGGAAGAAATGATGCTAAAGCTGAAACTCCAGTACTCTGGCCACCTCATGTGAAGAGTTGACTCATTGGAAAAGACTCTGATGCTGGGAGGGATTGAGGGCAGGAGGAGAAGGGGACAACAGAGGATGAGATGGCTGGATGGTATCACTGACTCGATGGACGTGAGTTTGAGTGAACTCCAGGAGTTGGTGTTAGACAGGGAGTCCTGGCGTGCTGCAATTCATGGGGTTGTACAGAGTCAGACACGACTGAGCAACTGAACTGAACTGAACTGGTGGCTCAGTGGTAAATAATCTCCCTGCAATGCAGGAGCCGCAGGAGACACGGGTTTGATTCATGGATTGGGAAGATCCCCTGGCGTAAGGCATGGCAACCCACTCTATTATTCTTGCCTGGAGACTGCTATAGACAAAGGAGCCTAGCAGGCTACAGACCATATGGTCGCAAAGAATTGGACATGACTGAAGAGATCTAGCATGCAAATTACACAAAGTAATTTTATCTTTGTTGATTATAGTCATATTCATAGAAAATGGGCTTTTTCATTATTTAACAAGGTAGGTTTTTAAAAAAATGTGTCTCTCAAATGGGAACCTTTTCCTCATAAGCTAATCATAGATTACAGGACTACTTACTAACAAGTTCATATCTTAGCTCAGTTTGTGTGTTTAATATAGAAGCCATAATAAAATTAACTGAAGTAGAGCCACTTTGATAGTGATACAGTTATACAAACAGTAAATTCTTATACATTAGAAATTTATCATATGGTCTCTCAACTTCAGGCTTTTATGCAGTTTACTTCTATGTAGTTCTATGTGGTTTTACAAATCTATTTTCTCTTCCACAATCACTTTTCACTCATTTATAGATTTTTTCTTTCTGTAATGGTAAAGTGAAGGGCACTTTAACCTCTTTGGGATCAAAGAGTCATTTTCTTCTTTGAATTCAGATGAAAACTGATTTCCCACTGTGAAGTGTTATGAATCTTCTACTGAGAGTCCATTAAACATCTCCTTAGGAATTGGGAAAGAGATGACTTTATTATTTAAGTTATTCCATATCCAAATTCCCTTGGGATGTAATAAATTTAAACTTCCACAGCTCTACTTTTTATTTCAAACCTAAGTAAAAATGGAAATCTTTAATTAAGAAACTGTTCGAAAAGAACAGAGGACGATAACCCAAACAGTTCTTTCCTGTCTTCTCCTTTAACACTTTTTAAGTAAACATTAAAACTTGAAGATTCTATCAGTTCAAGATAATCCTCTTTAAATGAATAGCTAAATTACACGATGCTTGGCTGCTATTTCAAATTTCTTTAATAGAAATTCCATTGATTTCAAAGTTACTACAAACTATGGAAATTAATTTGATGAGAAGTAAATTTTACATGAAAATATTTGAAAACTATATATTAATTAACCATTAAGATATCTTAAATGTTAAATTTTCTTAATATGGCCCCCATCCATGTATGTTTCCTTCTACAGCTTCAATATCTTCTATCAATCTGCTCATCACAACAAATGATTGCAAATTATTGTTTTTATATAAGAACTGTTATAGACAAAATGAAAGATACATAGAACATTCTACCTTAAAGTGGACTTTTTGAATTGATGGATACTGAATACACACTTTTGCAACTTCAAATTTTTTAATGTATTATTTATGGGCTTCCCTGGTGGCTCAGAGGTTAACACATCTGCCTCTAATACAGGAGACCCGGGTTCGATCCCTGGGTCAGGAAGATCCCCTGGAGAAGGAAATGGCAACCCACTCCAGTATTCTTGCCTGGAGAATCCCATGGACAGAGGAGACTGGTGGGCTACAGTCCATGGGGTCGCAAAAAGTCGGACACGACTGAGCGACTTAACTATTATTTTTTTAAATCTTTTGGGTCATAAAGCCTGTTAACTACAATTGCAAAGTGGTCTACCAATATCTTTTTGCAAAGTAAATATGGACAATTATAAGCAGAGGACTTCCGGTTCAGTTAAGACCTTGGAAGTTATCACTTATATCCTTACAAGTAGACAAGCTATAATACAATGATGTTTTGAGATCCTTTGAGGAACTAAGGTTTCAGGCCAAACTGCTAACTAAAATCTAGTGACATGAGTGCATTCAGAGAATCACAGCCAAAATATGTAAGCCTGGAGAAGAAACCAATACACCAAAAGAGGAAGGAACATTTATACATTATGTTCAATGAATTATTGAAGTTGAATACAAATTAGAATGAAAGTGAGAAATGCCTGTGGATCAAAATATCAGAAAGGCCACTACACTCTGATGGGATTAACCTTAGGAAACCCACCAGGTTTTCACTGAAGATTATAACAAATTTTTTTTAATTTCTTCATATCTCTGGCAGGGGAAGAGGAAGAAGAATCATCATGAAATATCTAAGAGCCTAAAATTAAGGGCCTCAAACCACAGATTTAGGAGCTCAGAGAACACCACTCAGGATGAATACTAAATTTTTAAAAATCTTACACTTATGTATAATATAGTCAAACTACAAGATATCAAAGACAAAGGAAAAAATATTGAAAGAAGAGAGCAAGAAAAACATCATATCTATGGAGGAGCAAATATAATAAGTTCAGCAGATTTCTACTCAAAAATCATTCAAGGACAAAGAAAATAAAACAAAGCATTTAAATTACTGAAAGAAAAACTGCTGCTGCGGCTGCTAAGTCACTTCAGTCGTGTCCGACTCTGTGTGACCCCATAGACGGCAGCCCACCAGGCTCCCCCGTCCCTGGGATTCTCCAGGCAAGAATACTGGAGTGGGTTGCCATTTCCTTCTCCAATGCATGAAAGAGAAAAGTGAACGTGAAGTCGTTCAGTCTGTCCGACTGTTAGCGACCCCATGGACTGCAGCCCACCATTGGCTTTTTCAGGCAAGAGTACTGGGGTGGGGTGCCATTGCCTTCCCCAGAAAGAAAAACTACAAAACTTGAATTCTATATCCAGGAAAATTACCCTTCAAAAGTAAAGGAGAATTAAAGATACTCTCAGATCCCCTCCCTCCCCCCAAAAAAAAGTGCTGAGGAAATTCATTATCAGCTGATGTGAGCAATGTTAAACAAAGTTCTTCGGGCAGAAGAAAATGATACAGATCAGAAACATACAGCTACCTGGAAATCAGAGAATGAGAGAGCACCAGAAAAAAAGTAAACAAGGAAAATATATTTACCATTCTAACAAAATTAAAAGAACAATTATTTGGCAAAAATAATAATAGTTGAATGATTTATATATATATATAAGTAAAAATAGTGAAGTAATGACACAAGTGGTATGAGGCAGAAAATGGAAATAGTGTTATAAGTCATCTTCATTGCACATATAATATTATAATATTTGAAGACAGATTTCCAGTAGTTTAAAATATGTATTGATAACTCTAAGTTAACTTCTAAACAAATTAAAAATAAGTAAAAACTTATATATTAAGAGTGAGATAGAATTGAAGCATATGAAAATCTCAATTAAAATCAGTTTGGCAGAAAAAGAGGGTGAAAAAAGATACCAGGAAAACAAATGCAATAAGTAGAAAACAGAAAGACATGGTAGGCATTAACTATACTAATAATCAGTTTAAATGTGAATAACAAATACACCTACTAAAGTCTGATATTTTAAANTATTAAGAGGGAGATAGAATTGAAGCATATGAAAATCTCAATTAAAATCAGTTTGGCAGAAAAAGAGGGTGAAAAAAGATACCAGGAAAACAAATGCAATAAGTAGAAAACAGAAAGACATGGTAGGCATTAACTATACTAATAATCAGTTTAAATGTGAATAACAAATACACCTACTAAAGTCTGATATTTTAAAAATATTTTTAAGTTATCAACTCTATATTAACTAAAATAAATCAGTTTTAAATACAATGTTTAAGTAAGTTACAGAGAAGAGATGGAGAAAGTTACACCAGGCTAATACTAACCAAAAGAAAGCTGGAGCGGCATATTAAATTTGCATAAAGGTGACTTCAGAAACAGGAAGCCTGACAGAGATAAAAGGAGCATAGTTAATGATAAAAGTGTCAGTTCCTCAAGAAAACATAGCAATCTTAAATATGTATGCATCTAATAGCAGAGCATCAAAACATGTGACCCCAAAATGGAAAGAAAAGTAGGGAAAAAATAAAACAAATACCCTATTATACTTAATTATATCCCTTTGTGAGCAACTGATGAATCAAACAGAAAGAAATCAAAAATATAGATGGCCTGAACAGGTTCATAAAAAATGACTGAACTGATATTTATATAATCATTCAACAACATCGATGTATCCATCCTTCCCAAGCTTCCATATAATATTCAGGGAAATCAATTTTTGCCCACAATGGAATAAAAGCTCATTAACAGAACTTTGGAAAATAACTAAATGCCCACCAATTTGATAGTTTATAGGAAGTGGACCAATTACTAGAAAGTCAGAAACTACCAAAAAGTCACACCAAAAAAAAAGATAACCATATCCATAATTTAACAAATAAATAATACTAACAATGAATAACCTTCCTAATAAAATGCAGCAAGTACAGAGGGTTTCCCTGATGAATTCTACCAAATATTCAAGGCAGAAATAATTGCAATTTTCTGCAATTTCTTTCAGAAATTAGAAACAGAAAGAATACATCCTAACTCATTCAAAAGAAAGCTGGTATGGCTTTAAGTTTACACAGAGCAGACCAGAATAAAAGATTATCAGTCAGAGAAGGACATTACATAGTGATAAATGTATCAGTTCTCCAAGGAGATTCTAGGGCAGCATTACCCTAATATTAAAGCCAATGCAGAAATTACAAAAAAGGACTACAGACCAGTATCTCTTTGGAATAACAGATGTAAAAATCAGCAGAATATTATAAAATTAAAACCAACAATATATGAGAAGAACTCCACGTCACAAGCATGTTTATCATATGCATGGCAAAGCTGGTTTCACATGAGAATCACCCAGTGTTATCCAGCACATCAACAGGCTAAAGAGAACTCTTTAACTATATTACTTGAGACAGTAACCACTTGACAAAACCCAATAGCTTTCATGATAAAAACCTTCTGCCAATTATGGATGTAAAAGAACTTCCTCAACTTGATAGTAAACATCTACCAGAAAAACTCTATAAGTGAAGTGAAGTGAAGTGAAGTCGCTCAGTCGTGCCCAACTCTTTGCAACCCCATGAACTGTAGCCTACCAGGCTCCTCCATCCATGGAATTTTCCAGGCAAGAGTACTGGAGTGGGTTGCCATTTCTTTCTCCAGGGGATCTTCCCGACTCAGGGATCAAACCCGGGTCTCCTGCATTGCAGGCAGACGCTTTACCATCTAAGCCACCAGGAAGCCCTATAGCTAACATCATACTCAGTGGTGAGAAACTGGATGCTTTCCTCTGAGATTAGGAACAAGATAAGAATGTCTGCTCTCATTTTTATGTTGACAATATACTGAAATTCTAGTGCAATTAAAGAAATTGAGCATACAGTTTGGAAATGGAGAAATGAAACTGCATTTATTTGCAAAAGCCATGTTTGAATACATAGGGTTTGAAAATCCCCAAATATCTATCATTTAACCTTATTTGTCTCCGTAAAAGTTCTACCTCTGAATAAAGTCTTCATGGGATTTCGTGCTTTAACATACATTTTGGAAGACATAAACATTCAGTTTGTAACAATCAATAATGAAAAACTGAGATTTGAAATTTTAAAATACTACTTGTAACAGAAACAAAATGATGAAACAGTCATATACAAATCTAACAAAATATGTTCAGAATACACCTGCAGAAAACTATACAATACTGGTGAAAGAACTCAAGCATTCTCTAATTGATAAATGGGAAAATAATCTATACTTATTTATTGGAAGATTTACTTTTGTTAGAGGTCAGTGGGTCACAGGATGGAATGCAGGATGTGGCAAAATATTTAACTGTATTACAATGTGAGACACAGCCTCAGTGAAGGACATAAGGGGAAAGAAGCTTCCCTAAGTAACTATGGAAATGAGTGGAGCCTATAATACTAAAAGCAAAAAGAACAGTATATAAGCACTGTATTCTCACTGAGTTGTTTCTCTTGGAGGTAAGGGTTAACAATTCTGAAACCACTATAGATGCATAGTGGAACTGAACAATTAGGTAAACAAATCGCAGATGTTTGGAGTCAGATTTTATACCATTGGAGTAGAAGGTTCTACCAAGAGGAAGACAGAATTACCCACGTGATGATGGATTATAATCCTAGACATCAGTATGAACTCATGATTAACTTACAGATGGACATACATATAAATATTCATTGTTGTTCAGTTGCTCAGTGGTGTCCGACTCTTTGCAACCCCATGGACTCTATGGGATTCTCCAGGCTAGAGTACTGGAGCAGGTAGCCATTCCCTTCTCCAGCAGATCTTGCCAACCCAGAGATCAAATCCAGGTCTCCTGTAATTGCAGGCGCATTTTTTACCAGCTAAACCACAAGGCAAGCCCAAGTGTTGATATATACTGTTGAATATAAAATAAAAGCGGAATTTGGGGGCTTCTCATGTGGTCTAGTGGTTCGAGATCCACCTGCCAATGAGAGGGAGATGGGTTCAATCCGTGATCTAGAAAGATCCTACGTGTCGCAGAACAACTAAATCCGCACATCACAACTCCTGAGCCCACACACTGCAACTACGGGAAGCCCACGCACCTAGAACCCATGCTCTGCAGAAAGAAGCCACTGCAATGAAACGCCTGTGCCATGCAAAGAAGACTAACCCCCGCTTTTCACAAACAGAGAAAACCCACACAGCAATGGAGACCGGGAGCAACCAAAAATAACATAAATAAATATTTTTTAAAATTCTGAAAAGCATTTTAAAAAAGAACCTGTTTAAACTTTAAAAATTTTGATTTTCTACTGATATATAGATTACACAATAATAATTTATAAGTATAAATAATAAAACTATGATGGTTTATTAACAGAAGTTATTGAATTGTCTGAAAAATAATGTATAAAGATAGAAAGCTTAAGTATGGCCATAAAATTCAAAGAATCCATTAGCATAATTTTAAACACCAAATAAATCTTTTGAAACATTGGATTTCTTCCAAATACCACTTAGAAAGCAAGCACAGATATAGATACATAGACAGATTCATTGATAAACAGATGATGATAGTGAATGATCGATAAGGATCTTTTCTGAAGCAGCTGTGTCGTAAATACCAGTTCTATATCAAAGAAAATTAGGTAGTATTTTTAACGTGCCTCTTTTTCCACCCCAAACCTGCCGACTATCCTCCTAGTGATGGTTCTCAGAATTTGAGAATAACAATGAAATAAGGCAAAAATTATTTAATTGACAGAATCTTGGGAAAGAAACATTAGCCACTAAAAGACATGAGAACTCTAACCTGAAATCTTCTTTGGAATATAGTAAGGGAACAAGCGGAGAAGGCATGGCACCCCACTCCAGTACTCTTGCCTGGAGAATCCCAGGGATGGGGGAGCCTGGTAGGCTGCATTCCATGGGGTCGCTAAGAGTCCAGCACGACTGAGCGACTTCACTTTCGCTTTTCACTTTTATGCATTGGAGAAGGAAATGGAAACCCACTCCAGTATTCTTGCCTGGAAAATCCCAGAGACAGAGGAGCCTAGTGGGCTGCTGTCTATGGGGTCGCACAGAGTCGGACATGATTGAAGCAACTTAGCAGCAGCAGCAGCAGCAGGGGAACAAGGGAAGGAGAATTTCAGGTTATGTTTAAGCATGAGATTATTGGTTAATAAATATAGTTATCAAGTTATTTTTGAATTGGCTAAATTAAGTTTTCAGTTATTTCTCAGAAAAAAAATGTTTGAGATTTAAATTAAAAAGGTTGTTTCCAGATAATAAATATATTATTTTTCTGTCAATCCTGAGGATTCAGCTATATGAAAATGATAAATCACAGGTTTACATTTATTCAGATAATATAGTAGAAATAAAAGTTAAACTAAATAAAAGTTTAAAGTTTAAATAATTAAAAGATTTTTTTCTCTTAATATGGGTGAATACATATATACCAGAAAATTTTGGCAAATACCATACTAATCTATTTTTTTAAAGTATGGCTGTGAGGTTTTCTTTTTTTTTTAATATCATTCTGGTCATTCTCTCCAGATGGTTTCCCTTGTTCTCTACCCAGTAAACTATATTTCCTCTTAAGAAAGGCCAGACACAGGAGTGTGGTTATGAACCATAATCCTTACACTAATATTTTATTTTCCTATTAGTTCTGTTTTGTTTTATGCAGGTTTGAAATTACAGCAGATCACTTGAAATGCTCTTATTCAATTATCTACCTTGTATATTTTTAAAGCACCATGCTTGAAATTAATGTATTAATCTTATGTCTTTTTCCCAAGTTTAAAGCCACGTAGACAAAAGTACATTAAGAAAATTTTGAACAGCTTTATTCCATAAATAAAGATAGGATAGACATTTGACACCTTCTTCCAATCTTTCTCAGAGGAGGAACACTAACTTTCAACAGTCTGTAATTTGTTTTCAATTGGTGATTTAATATCATAAATATCTATAGTTTGAATTTCTTTTCTATCAATTTTGTTTCCTGTCCTTCTTCCTTTTACATAAAGTGTTCGTTCATTGTATGAGTTTCCATTTCTGAGCAGAATTCAACATTTTGTCAAAGCATTTCTGGGACTCAGGCTAGTAAATTACGTGAAGTGGAAGTCATAAAAAAAAATACAGTTTTTCATGTTTTCTTTTCCTATAAACATAAGATTTTAGTCTGCCATTTGTAACAGTGGGCTTTTACTTCACATTTGAGGAGAAAATAAATGCAATAGGCGATGGAGTGAAGGGTATATTTAGGAAATATGAAGTTTTAATAGTTATTTTTAAAGCTGCATTGAAATTTCCAATTACATTTTCATAATATACCTTTATGTCTTTATGGAAACTCTCTTTCATTTTGCTATGTCCTTCTTATTGATATGTGCTCAGAAAAAAAAAAACAAAACACCTGACAAATGTACATGAAACTAGGCTATATAACAAGACAGAAAATACAGAAACTCACCAGAAAATGGTAAAGAAAGAAAAGCACAGTATAAGGCATCAAAGCTAACTCTAAACTCAATCAAAGACAACCTGAGAAAACTTCATGTGTCACGTTTCTGTTTTAAGAGCTTACTGTAATAAAAAGTGAAGCTAGAATTTTAGTCCCACTAAACTTATATATATGTATTTAAAACAAAAATTATTCTGTCAAACTTTGTCACCAAGGTGAAAGAAAACAATTCAGAAAGAAAACAAAATTAATCCAGTGTCTGGATATGAAAAGCTAGGTGTGTGCTATTGAAAAAATAGGTGATGATTGTACTATTGCAAAATAATGAAATAAATATTTTTATAATCAATAGCTTTATAATCACATTTTATATTTTTAAATCATCAGTCAGTTCAGTCATTCAGTCTTGTCTGACTGTTTGCAACCCCATGGACTGCAGCACACCAGGCCTTCCTGTCCATCACCAGCTCCCGGTGTTTACTCAAACTCATGTCCGTTGAGTCGGTGATGCAATCCAACCATCTCATCCTCTGTCGTTCCCTTCTCCTCCCACCCTCAATCTTTCTCAGCATCAGGGTCTTTTCTAATGAGTCAGTTCTTCACATCTGGTGGACAAAGTATTGGAGTTTCAGCTTCAGCATCAGTCTTTCCAATGAACACTCAGGACTGATTTCTTTTAGGATGGACTCGTTGGATCTCCTTACTGTCTAAGGGACTCTCAAGAGTCTTCTCCAACACCACAGTTCAAAAGCACCAATTCTTTGATGTTCAGCTTTCTTTATAGTCCAACTCTCACATTCACACGTGACTACTGGAAAAACCATAGCTTTGACTAGATGGACCTTTGTTGGCAAAGTAATGTCTCTCCTTTTTAATATGGCATCTAGGTTGCAGGCATTGCCATCAAGGAGCAGGCCTCTTTTAATTTCATGGCTGCAATCACCATCTGCAGTGATTTTGGAGCCCCCTAAAATAAAGTCTCCCACTGTTTCCCCATCTGTTTGCCATGAATTGATTGGACCAGATGCCATGATCTTGGTTTTCTGAATGATGAGATTTAAGCCACCTTTTCACTATCCTCTTTCACTTTCATCAATAGGCTATCTAGGTCTTCTTCACTTTGTGCCATAAGTGTGGTGTCATCTGCATATCTGAAGTCATTGATATTTCTTCAGGCAGTCTTGATTCCAGCTTGTCTTCATTTAGCTCAGCATTTCTCATGATGTACTCTGCATATAAGTTAAATAAGCAGGGTGACAATATACAGCCTTGACATACTTTCCCTATTTGGAATCAGTCTGTTGTTCCATCTCCAGTTCTAACTCTTGCTTCTTGACCTGCATACAGATTTTTTAAATCAGTACTTTAAATAAATATGACTGCAACCCACTTTAAATAAGATTTTCAGCATCTTTGATGTTATTTATGTGATAGAAAGAAAAATAAGTAGTGTCCAAATAGCTGGTTTGAGCAGGTTTTAAATGCTGCTACGGTATCCAAGTTGGCTTAAAGCTCAACATTCAGAAAACTAAGATCATGGCATCTGGTCCCATTACTTCATGGGAAATAGATGGGGAAACAGTGGCAACAGTGTCAGACTTTATTTTTTTTTGGGGGGGGGGCTCCAAAATCACTGCAGATGGTGATTGCAGCTATGAAATTAAAAGATGCTTACTCATTGGAAGGAAAGTTATGACCAACCTAGATGGCATATTTAAAAGCAGAGACATTGCTTTGCCAACAAAGGTCGGTCTAGTCAAAGCTATGGTTTTTCCAGTGGTCATATATAGAGTGGGATTGTGAGGAAAGCTGAGCACCGAAGAATTGATGCTTTTGAAGTGTGGTGTTGGAGGACTCCTGAGAGTCCCTTGGACTCCAAGAATATCCAACCAGTCCATCCTAAAGGAGATCAGTCCTGGGTGTTCATTGGAAGGACTGATGCTGAAGCTGAAACTCCAATGCTTTGGCCACCTCATGTGAACAGTTGACTCATTAGAAAAGACCCTGATGCTGGGAGGGATGAGGGTGAAGAGGAGAAGGAGACGACAGAGGATGAGATGGCTGGATGGCATCACCAACTCAATGGACATGAGTTTGAGTAAACACCAGGAGTTGGTGATGGACAGGGATGCCTGGCGTGCTGTGATTCATGGGGTCACAAAGAGTCAGACACAACTGAGCAACTGAACTGAACTGACAGTATTCAATGCAAACTGAGTGTATGAATAGTTTGATTTGAATGAGAATATGTTCACAGAAAAAAAAAAATCAAAAATTCCTAGATTAGATAACTAGTCTTTTTGTTTTTCACCAAAACAGGTAATGGGAGTGACAGGCTTAATCTTTAGCAGAGATAGAAAGATAATGAGTGATTTTAATAATATTTTAGTGATTTAGAAACAGCCAGATAGAAACGTTCAGAGGCATTCATGAAAGCTGTCTGCAGTAGAGAGGACACCAGTATATTCACGGATGAGAAGGAGTAGGCCAAACTGAATAGAGACTAAGAAACAAAATGCTTAAAAGGCAACATTTGAGAGTGATAATGGAAATGCTGCTAGTAATATATAAAGAACCAATAAACTGTAACCAGAAATAGAAAGAAAACATGTTTTGAGATACCAGGGAAGGAGAAGGATCATTTTAAGACCTTTAATAATATTAAATGCTAGAAGAGTCAATTAAGACTGGATATCAGTAACAGCTGAAAAAATGACCAACCAATCTTGTTTTCAGGTGATTTCACCAAGAGTGGCTTCACTGAAAATTGGAAGCACAAAATACATTCACAAGGCCTAATGAAAAGATGGGGACATAAGAGCAAGGAATAAAAGCAAACTTGTTTAAAAAATAAGTTTTGGGCCATGTTATGTGCCAAGGCATGTGGGATCTTATTTCCCAGACCATGGACTTAATCTCACATCCTGCAATGGAATGGAGAAAAGCAGACACTACGAACATTGATTATGAAGGAAAGAAGAGTGTGATAGCTGAATCCATAGATGGGATTTTTTTTAATGAATTTTTCCCTTGTATTCTCTTCCTCACTGTAATCCATTTAATCAGGATTAAGTAATAATAAAGCAGAAAGTAGAAGATATAGAGGACCGGAAATTATGCCATTAACAATAATTCTCACTGAGTAATATGCTTCTTTGAGCCCACTTCCTTCCAGTACTAATATATATAACTCTATAATGCCAAAAGGAAAGAAAGCCATAAGCCAATGTTTCTTAATGTGTAGATACCAAATCACCAGCCTCAAAATCATTTGTACACTTACAAATATATATTCCCAGGTCTCCATTAAAGGTATATATAAAAATCCTATTTTTAAAAGGAAGACAAAGCAATACTTATGATCAGCAAGTGAAGGAAATACATGTAATGGAATAGGAGTTTTAGACAGCAGAGATAAGGAATATTTATTTGAATCAGCAAGAGAAAAATTGCAGAGTCCCTGAGTCTTAATCTCAGTTAATTCTCATAATAGTGATTGGGACAGCAGAGGTGGTAGAAGGCATCTTTCAAAGTCCATTTTCACTCTATCACCTTTGATGATACAACATCCATGCAAAACAAAGATTGCTTAAATTGCAAATGATTATTATGTCATGATTTCAGATGAGATTTTAAAATGTCCCGTTTTGCTGTTATTTTTCTATTTCATATTTCCCTCTTATTTCATGGTTGTAATTAACTACTTCAAAAATCAAAGTTTTACTTTCTGATCTTACTTTAAAAATGTCAAAACATTACATTGCTCCACAACAGCAATACTGATTCTCTGGTGTAAATCTGCTATGGAGATATCAGAAGTGTTCAAGTGAGTAAATGTCTGTCAAATTCTGTTGCTATTCTTATTGTTCATGAAATCATTGCCCATTAAGACAGGGACAATGGGCATATCTTATCCCAAATGCTCATTTTAGATTTCTACTTTCAATCAGATTGAAGTAACAAAAAACAGATTTATCATCTACCTACCTGAAAATATTAATAATCAGAAAAAAAATGAAACAATGTTTTTATAAAATGTTGAAAATCAGAGAACGATTGATGATCCCCAAGGTATGAGACATAAAATGACCTCTAGTATTTCTCAACTGAACAGAACTATAGTTTGCTATAATGAGAGAACTATAAACACACTAGAAAAGATTCTGACAGAATGTGGTCCACTGGAGAAGGGAATGGCAAACCACTTCAGTATTCTTGCCTTGAGAACACCACGAATAGTATGAAAAGGCAAAAAGACAGGACACCGAAAGATGAACTTCCCAGGTTGGTAGGTGCCCAATATGCTACTGGAGATCAGTGGAGAAATAATTTCAGAAAGAATGAAGAGACGGAACCAAAGCAAAAACAACACCCAGGTGGGAAGGTGACGTGATGGAAGTATCTGATGCTGTAAAGAGCAATATTGCGTAGGAATTTGGAATGTTACGTCCATGAATCAAGGTAAATTGGAAGTGGTCAAACAGGAGATGGCAACAGTGAACATCAACATTTTAGGAATCAGTGAGCTAAAATGGGTTGGAATGGGTGAATTTAACTCAGATGACCATTATATCTACTACCGTGGGCAAGAATTCCATAGAAGAAATGGAGCAGCCATCATAGGCAACAAAAGAGTCTGAAATGCAGTACTTGGATGCAATCTCAAAAATGACAGAATGACCTCTGTTCATTTCCAAGGCAAACCATTCAATATCATGGTATTCCAAGTCTATGTCCCAACCAGTAATGCTGAAAGCTGAAGTTGAGCGGTTCTATGAAGACCTACAAGCACTTTCAGAACTAACACCCCCAAAAGATGTCGTTTTCATTAATAGGGGACTGGAATGCAAAAGCAAGAAGTCAAGAAACACCTGGAGTAACAGGCAAATTTGGTCTTGGTGTACAGAATGAAGCAGGGCAAAGGCTAATAGTTTTGCCAAGAAAACGTACTGGTCATAGAATACCATCTGTCAACAACACAAGAGAAGACTCTACACACAGTCATCATCAGATGGTCAATACTGAAATCAGGTTGATTATATTCTTTGCATCCAAAGATGGAGAAGTTCTATACAGTATGCTGGGCTTTCTCTAGTTGGCGAGTGGGGCTCCTCTCTAGCTGCAATACGCGGGCCTCTGGCTGCCAGGGCCTCTCCTGTTGCAGAGCACAGGCTCTAGGGCACACGGCTTAGTAGTTGTGGCTCGTGGGTTCCAGAGCTCGGGCTCGGTAGTTGTGGCGCACAGGCTTAGTTGCTCTGCACCGTGTGGAGTCTTCCGGGACCAGGGATGGAAACTGGGTCCCCTCCATTGGCAAGCAGATTCTTAACCACTGGACCGCCATGGAAGTCCTGCTTCCATTTTTAAAATGTAAACTAAAATGAAGTAAAATTAGAAATCCAGAGCCTCAGCTGCACTCCTCCAAGGGCTTAAAGAGCTTGGTAGCTACTGGACAGCTCAGCTGTGGAGCATCCCCAGAGAAGGTCATGATGGACAGAAAATAGCACTCTAAAGAACTAAGAAACTAGTAGATGTTCACTGATGTAATTTTAATAAGTACATAATGAGGACTGGAGCTGTTAACACTGAGGCTTGAAGAGCGTTTTCCAACCAAGGGTCTGGCTGGGGGCTTTCTGCCCTGGGCAGTGCCATGCTTAATCCACCTCTGAGCTTTTACCTAGGCACCTCTCACTCTCAATGAGATTCCTTCTTCTTCCTGTCACCCCCCCTAAGTCCTACATGACCTTCAGGGCATATGATTCCACCCTAAATTCCATCCAAAGTCTTGCCCTGTTACTCTAGCCATCATTTCTCTGCCCGACCTCAGAGCCTGCACTGATGGACGGTCTCGCTGTGCTGTGGGGGGCTTTCTTCCACGGGCTCTCACACTGCTTGCTTTGTTTCAGGAATGTTAGCCCATCTCGCTTATGAAATTCTAAGCTATTGGAGGACAGAACCTGCTTCTTTATTTCTATTGTGCTTAATATAGTGCTAAGGGTGTAATAGCTGCTCAACAAATATTATTTTGTTGAATGGACTGATACCTAAGGAAATGTCCAAGAGAAAACATCAGATCTAAAAGTAGCAGTAACTTGAACTAAAGGAATAACACACCTTGTTCTTGGCACATCTCAATTTGATCAAGATGTCAGGTCTCCCTAAGTTAATTTATAAATTTAATGGAACCCTGATACAAATACCAAGGAGCATTTAAAAAGAGCCAGACAGATTGATATTAAATTCCTATGGAAAAATAAATACACGAGACTAGCTAGGAAAACACTGGAAAGAAAGAGCTCAGAGGGGGGATTGTGCGTGTGTGTGCTCAGTTGTGTCCAACTGTTTGTGACTCCTTAGACTGTACCCCGCCAGCCTCCTCTGTCCATGGAGTTCTCCAGGCAAGAATATTGGGATGCGCTGCCATTTCCTCCTCCAGGGGATTTTCCTGGCCCAGGGACTGAACCTATGTCTTCTGCATCTCCTGCATTGCACTGGCAGGCAGATTCTCTACTACCTTGCCATTAGACTTTATAGCATGCTTTAATATGTCAGAGGGGGAACAGCCCGAACATATGGCATGCTACAAAGCTTCTACACTTAAAATAACATGGTACTGACTGGCGCATGGCTAGATAAACAGACCAGTGGAAGAGAAGAGAAAGTCCAGAAATAAGCACAGCTACAAATAAACACCCAGCATCTGACAAGGCTGATGTCTGTAATCACCAGGGCAAAGATGATCTTCTGACAAATAGTGTTACCACAAACTGATAGCCATTTAGAAAAATATAAATTAGATCCATTTTTATACCATAAAAAAAAACTCCAAGTGAACTAGAGATCTGAATGGAAAAATGAATTATACAAATACTAGAAGAAAGCATGGGTAAATTTCTCTACAACTTAGATGTAAATAAAGGCTTTCTAAAAAGTGAAAGTGTTAGTTGCTCAGTGCTGTCTGCTCTTTGTGACCCCATGGACTTTGTGAGCACGCAGGGCTCTTCTGGGCATAGATTCTCTGGACAAGAATACTGGAGTGGGTTACCATTTCCTCCTCCAGGGGAATCTTCTTGACCCAGGGATCTAACCTGGGTCTCCTGCATTGCATGCAGATTCCTTACTGCCTGAGCCACCAGGCTTTCTAACTATGTCTAAAAATACATCTATTAGATAAAAGATGAATTTGACTACACTGAAAAACAAAACAAACTTCATGGCAAAAATCACCATAAACAGAATAAAAAATAAACTGGGAGAAGATATCTATAATACGTATGACAGATACAAGATTAATAACCCTAATATATAGAAAAAATTATAAAAATTAAGGAAGGGAAATGGCCAAAATTCCTATAGAAAAACTGGCAAAATTCAGAAACAGGCAAGGCACAAAAAGAGACATATAAATGACCCTAAATACATGAAAAGATGTTCAACTTCATTTATTGTAAGAGTCATGTAGATTAAAACTACAAGAAAATAATTTCTTATTTGTCAGATTGGCAAAACTGAAAAGCCTGACAATAAATCCCTTATGATTATACAGTGGAAGTAGGAAATAGATTTAAGGGACTGGATCTAATAGATAGAGTGCCTGATGAACTATGGACGGAGGTTTGTGACATTGTACAGGAGACAGGGATCAAGACCATCGCCATGGAAAAGAAATGCAAAAAAGCAAAATGGCTGTCTGGGGAGGCCTTACAAATAGCTGTGAAAGAAGAGAAGCAAGAAGCAAAGGAGAAAAGGAAAGATATAAGCATCTGAATGCAGAGTTCCAAAGAATAACAANAATGCCAAAGAATGCTCAAAATACTGCACAATTACACTCATCTCACACGCTAGTAATGTTTAAAATTCTCCAAGCCAGGCTTCAACAGTACATGAGCCATGAACTTTCAGATGTTCAAGATGGTTTTAGAAAAGACAGAGGAACCAGACATCAAACTGGAATGTTGGAACCAGTGACCAAAGTGGATGTTTGACCAGAAATTCAACATTCGTTGGATCACTGAAAAAGCAAGAGAGTTCCAGAAAAAAACATCTATTTCTGCTTTATTGACTATGCCAAAGCCTTTGACCCTGTAGATCACAACAAACTGAGGAAAATTCTGAAAGAGATGGGAATACCAGACCACCTAATCTTCCTCTTAAGAAATCTGTATACAGGTCAGGAAGAAACTGTTAGATCTGGACATGGAACAATGACTGGTTCCAAATAGGGAAAGGAGTACATCAAGGCTGTATATTGTCACCCTGCTTATTTAACTTATATGCAGAGTGCATCATGAGAAATGCTGGGCTAAATGAAGCACAAGCTGGAATTAAGATTGCCAGGAGAAATATCAATAACCTCTGATATGCAGATGGCAGAAAGTAAAGAACTAAAGAGCCTCTTGATGAAAGTGAAAGAGGAGAGTGAACAAGTTAGCTAAAAGCTCAACATTCAGAAAACTAAGATCATGGCATCCATTCCCAACACTTCTTGCAAACGGATGGGGAAACAGTGGAAACAGTGTCAGACTTTATTTTCGGGGGGGCTCCAATATCACTGCAGAAGGTGACTGCAGCCATTAAATTAAAAGATGCTTGCTCCTTGGAAGAGAAGTTATGACCAACCTAGGCAGCATATTGAAAAGCAGAGACATTACTTTGCCAAGTAAGGTCCATCTAGTCAAGGCTATGGTTTTTTTCAGTAGTCATGTATGGATGTAAGAGTTGGACTATAAAGAAAGCTGAGCACCAAAGAACTGATGCTTTTGAACTGTGATGTTGGGGTAGACTTTTGAGAGTCCCTTGGACTAAAAGAAGATCCAACCAGTCTATCCTAAAGGAAATTAATCCTGAATATTCATTGGAAGGACTGATGCTGAAGCTGAAACTCCAATACTTTGACCATTTGATGTGCAGAACTGACTCACTGGAAAAGACCGATGCTGGGAAGGAGGAGAAGGGAACAACAGAGGATGAAATGGTTGGATGGCATCATTGACTCAATGGACATGAGTTTGAATAAAGTCTAGGAGTTGGTGATGGATAGGGAGGCCTCGCGTGCTGCAGTCCATGTGGTCACAGAGAGTCATACACAACTGAGCAACTGAACTAAACTGAAATGAGAAAAGATTAAATCCCTTTTGGAGTTTTGAAGATATTAAGAGACTCGAAGATTTAAGTCCCTTATGGTCAGTAGTATATAAAGGAAAAAATCAGAAACATGACTACTAATCCAGGGAATTTCCATCACACCGTATCACCTATTCTTTAATAGTAGTATTGTGATTCATGGAATTATGAGCCAGATTTAAACCTTGTATATTTTTTACTTCATCTTCCTAATTTACACATAAAGAGTATATTTCAAATGGCCAATAGGCATATGAAAAGATGCTGAAGATTTTTCATTACTGGATAAATGCAAATCAAAATTATAATACAGTACCACTTCACACCCACATTGGTCAGAATAGCCATCATTAATAGCCCATGAATAACAAATGCTGGAGAGGGTGTGGAGAAAAGAGAACCCTCTCGCATTGTGTAGGTGGAAATGCAAACTGATTTAAGCATTATAAATGACAGTATGAGAGTTCTTCAAAAAACTAAAAGCAGAGTTACCACATGACCTGGTGTCCCACATCTGGGGCATGTATCCAGATAAAACTATTATTAGAAAGAATACATGTACCCTTCTGTTCACAGCAGCACTATTTATAATAGCTAAGCCAAGGAAAAAACCTAAATGTCCACTGACAGACAAAATGCATAGAGATATGATGTCTATCTATCTATATTTGCACGTGCGGGTGTGTGTGTGGGGGGGGAATGTTAATCAGCCATAAAAAAGAATGACATAATGCCTTTGCAGCAATATGGATGGCCCAAGAAATTATTATAGTAACTGAAATAAGTCAGAAAAAGAAAGAAAAATACCATGTAGAATCTAAAATATGATACAAATGAACATACCTACAAAACAGATACAAACTCACATACGTAGAGAACAGACTTGTGGTTGTAAGGGGAAAGGGTTGTAAGGGAGGAATGGATTAGAAGTTTAGGATTAGTAGATGTAAATATATATATATATATATTTATACATACACACACATAATTGAATTACTTTGCTGTAACTACAAACTAACAATACTATAAAACAACCATATTTCAATAAAATAATATTTAGAAAAATTTAAGAGTCTAGATTTGTAGCTTTATATGAAAAGTGGTAATGAATTAAATAAATCTATAGGGTTTTTTCCTATAAAAGAGTTTAAGTGACAAGTAAATATTATGACAGCAATATATGGTTTTATATTGATAGCCTGCACCATTCAAAAGACAAACAAAACAAAACATTGTAGCCACATAGAATAGTTTTTAGGTTTGTAGATTCTGAAGCCAGATTGGTCTTAATTCAGATCTCAGACATGATGTTAACTAAGTTAATTCTACTTTCTGTTTAGTTTCCTCTTCTTCAAATAGATAATGTCTACCTTACTGAGTAAACATAATAATTATTTTATAAAACAATTAGAACAGTTTTGGATCATTTTAACCACTACATAATTTTGACAAATGACAAGTGGCTTTTCCCCTCTTGAATGTTAACTCTTTTATGAATTTTTATCTCATTGCCCTGTTATGTGATGGAAGCTCTAAATAAGGAAAAATAAATAAATAAATAAATAAATAAAAATAAAAGGTAGGGTGGAAAAAAATTTTTTAAAAGCATTTTACTATAAACTATTATAAAAATTCAGAAAATATGTTCTTACTGTTATAAGACTCTTCCATTTTATATACAATGATACACATTATGACTTTTCACTTGACCTTTTAATATGAGCATTTTGTGTACTATTAAATATTTCTAATTTATTTTGTAATAATTATTTAATAGTACCTAGCTTCTTATGAGACTTTTCTATCATAAGTAATGCAATATTCAATGTCCTTATGATATAAGTGTATACCATCTTTTTTTTTTACCCAAAGGCCTTTCTCTATTGTGTCTGGTTCTGGCTTCAGCACTGTCTTCAGTTCTTCAATTGCAAATGCCTCCACTGCCCTGCTTCCTGAGTAAACCTTCTTTCAGCCATGGTTACTTTTCTGGCTACATTTTATTTCCATATTCATCTAATAATATTGCAACAAGATTGCCTATGCTTGCTGCTGCTGCTGCTGCTGCTGCTGCTGCTAAGTCGCTTCAGTCACATCCGACTCTGTGTGACCCCGTAGACGGCAGCCCATCAGACCCACCATCCCTGGGATTCTCCAGGCAAGAACACTGGAGTGGGTTGCCATTTCCTTCTCCAATGCATGAAAGTGAAAAGCGAAAGTGAAGTCGCTCAGTCGTGTCTGACTCTTAGCGACCCCATGGACTGCAGCCCACCAGGCTACTCCGTCCATTGGATTTTCTAGGCAAGAGCACTGGAGTGGGGTGCCATTGCCTATGCTTGAATGCTGCCTTTTCTTCATCATTTACCTGCTCCACAGATCTAACAAACTAAAGTCTTATTATAACCACTACCATTTTACTGAAACTGTGCTATANTAGCGACCCCATGGACTGCAGCCTACCAGGCTACTCCGTCCATTGGATTTTCTAGGCAAGAGCACTGGAGTGGGGTGCCATTGCCTATGCTTGAATGCTGCCTTTTCTTCATCATTTACCTGCTCCACAGATCTAACAAACTAAAGTCTTATTATAACCACTACCATTTTACTGAAACTGTGCTATAAAACATTGTAAATAACAAACTGATGAAATTTTCAACTCAGTAGCATTGCAGCAGCAGCAGCAGCATATAAAATTGCTAATTAAAACCCCACTATGTTTCTCTCAAAATTCCATTCCCTTGGATTTTCTAACTTTGTAAAAAAAAAAAAAAAATTTTTTTTCACTTATCAGTGACTAACCACTACCATTTTACTGAAACTGTGCTATAAAACATTGTAAATAACAAACTGATGAAATTTTCAACTCAGTAGCATTGCAGCAGCAGCAGCAGCATATAAAATTGCTAATTAAAACCCCACTATGTTTCTCTCAAAATTCCATTCCCTTGGATTTTCTAACTTTGTAAAAAAAAAAAATTTTTTTTTTTCACTTATCAGTGACTGAAAACTCCACTGAAGACTGTGTAGTCTCCAATGAAAACTAAAATGTGACAAGAATCTGTTCACATAATGTAAATGTCTATGTTATATAGCTTTAGGTACTGCTGAACACAGGACTCGAGTACTAAGAGGAAACTTCTTTTTACTTTTTACATTGGTTTCATTCAAGCGGGATATTCCCTTGTAGTGGTCATTTGTTTAGCAGCAGCTCCACTCTCATGCTTTATCCTTATAGCAATTCCAGAACAAAAGAGCCTCTCCATTACTCCACCAAATTTCCATTACAGTCTCATTGGTCTGCTTTCTTTCACATACATGTCTCATATCTTTAAACATGTTGGAACTAATGATTTATAACTATATTCATTAAAATATATGCCTTACATATGGTGTATATCATATTTATAAATTATATATGATTTTATAACTTTTATATAAATATGTTTAATTAGCAATGTATTGCTTTTTTCCATTCTCATTTTCCTACTTCAGGTTCCCTAATTCATTAGGAATATTACACTATTGCACTGACAGGTTTTCTGGACACTTTGTCCTACTGTGCATATGTATGATTATACCCTTCCTAAAGCGACTGTGTGGATCACAATAAACTGTGGAAAATTCTGAAAGAGATGGGAATCCCAGACCACCTAACCTGCCTCTTGAGAAATCTGTATGCAGGTCAGGAAGCAACAGTTAGAACTGGATATGTAACAGCAGACTGGTTCCAAATAGGAAAAGGAGTACGTCAAGGCTGGATATTGTCACCCTGCTTATTTAACTTCTATGCAGAGTACATCATGAGAAACGCTGGACTGGAAGAAACACAAGCTGGAATCAAGATTGCTGGGAGAAATATCAAGAACGTCAGATATGCTGATGACACCACCCTTATGGCAGAAAGTGAAGAGGAGCTAAAAAGCCTCTTGATGAAAGTGAAGGAGGTGAGCGAAAAAGTTGGATTAAAGCTCAACATTCAGAAAACGAAGATCAT
>SJYX01018000.1:231654-243331 GCA_006410675.1 Oreotragus oreotragus | reverse complement strand
GCGAAGAGTTGACTCATTGGAAAAGACTCTGATGCTGGGAGGGATTGGGGGCAGGAGGAGAAGGCGACGACAGAGGATGAGATGGCTGGATGGCATCACGGACTCGATGGACGTGAGTCTGAGTGAACTCCGGGAGACGGTTATGAACAGGGAGGCCTGGCGTGCTGCGATTCACGGGGTCACAAAGAGTCGGACACGACTGAGCGACTGAACTGAACTGAAAGCACCATTTTAAACATCTCACTCTCAAGGGCAACATGTTTAAATTTTCAAAGGATTCTCGTGTACTATTATAGTCTACTTAAATTAGATTATCATTTAGATCCTTTCATAATGTGGCCTTAATTGTTCAGTATTTGATCACAACCTCCAGCTTCCACTTGTGACTTTTCTGTGAAGCTGCTGCTTCTCTAATACAAATTAAAACAAAGAACCTTTAAGTGACTTTTAACAAGACTCTTGACCTTTCACTGCTTTGCAGTGAGGACAAACAAGAGTGTAGCTATGCATACTGTTTAATGTTGTACTGTTGAATTTCTCGGTGCTAAGAACTTTGAACTCCTCAGACTAAATACATTTTGTGAATGCAGAATGTTGTGTCCAAAGAGCCAAAAATAACTGTAGGTTAATAAATACAAGATGTTTGTAATCAAAAAATATGATGCCATCTCACAGACAACATTCATTGTTGTGTTTTAATTTCCTATATGGATGTACTCACTTTGGCAGGACATGTACTAAAATAATTTACTATATGGAATTAAGTTTTTATTCTTTACCAGTAAAGTATTCTTCCAAATTCAATGTTACCATACTGTGCTATCCATTTAAATAGGTGTATTTCCATTAAAAGCCATGTACAGTTTGATCAAGCCTCTTCAGCAAGCTCTGAATTATCTTATAGTATTGATCAAAATATATCTAAATAATGGATGGTTTCAAAACTGGGAAAGGAGTATGGCAAGTGTGTATATTGTCACCTTGCTTATTTAACTTATATGCAGAGTACATCATGTGAAATGCCAGGCTGGATGAAGCACAAGCTGGAATCAAGATTACTGGGAGAAATATCAATAACCTCAGATAAGTAGATGACACCACTTTAGCAAAAAGGAACTAAAGAGCCTCTTGATGAAAGTGAAAGAGGAGAGTAAAAAAGAGAGGAAAGTAAAAAAGTAAAAATGGCTGAAAACTCAACATTCAAAAATCTAAGATCATGGCATCCAGTCCCATCACTTCATGGCATCCAGTCCCATCACTTCATGGCAAATAGATGGGGAAACAATGGAAACAGTGAGAGACTTTATATTTTGGGGCTCCAAAATCACAGCAGATGGTGACTGCAGCCATGAAATTAAAAGACACTTGCTCTTTGTAAGAAAAAGAAAAATTATGACCAACCGAGACAGCATAATAAAAAGTAGAGACATTACTTTGCCAACAAAAGTCCATCTAGTCAGAGCTATAGTTTTTCCAGTAGTCATGTATGGATGTGAGAGTTGGACCAAAACAAAAGCTGAGTGTCAAAGAATTGATGCTTTTGAACTGTGGTGTTGGAAAAGAATCTTTAGAGTCCCTTGGACAGCAAGGAGATCAAACCAGTCAATTCTAAAGGAAATCAGTCCTAAATATTCGTTGGAAGGACTGATGCTGAAACTCCAATACTTTGGCTATCTGATGCAAAGACCTGACTCATTAGAAAAGACCCTAGTGCTAGGAAAGATTGAAAGCAGGAGGCAAAGGGGACAACAAAGCACAAGATGGCTGGATAACATCACCAACTCAATGGACATGAGGTCGAGAAAACTCCAGGAGATGGTGAAGGACAGGGAAGCCTGGAGTGTTGCAGTACATGGGGTCATAGAGTCGAACACCAGTGAGCAACTGAACAATGATATCTTAATAAACCTGTTGTGAAATGATAAAACACCAACTAGGGTTTTTGTGTTATTTCAATTTTAAAGAAGCTCTGTTTTTCTAGCTTTGCTCTTTCGGTGAGTTTAGCAATGTGTTTCCAGTTCACATCTTGAAATAAACTACAACATGAACCCTAAAAACAACATTGATTTATATGCAAAAAATCTACCCCATTAAGTTTCAGGTGTAAAAAATATCCCTCTTGAACCTGAGAAGGTGAGTTGTGCATTTGTGAGGGACACTTTTACTGAATGCAAATAATATGCCCAACTCCCTTCAGGGCCAACACCATTGTCAGTGACTTTGTTATCTTCCTGGTACCATGGAAACTGTCATAACCGTAATCTCTTCTTCCACAGCTCTGTCTGCTCTTCTTGACTACTCTACATTGGAAGTAGACATCTTTGACCTTAAGCCACTTTCTCAGATACCTGTGACTCATGTTCCAGGATCCTTTCTTTGTACCTGTAATTGTCATACTTCTAGAATACTTTATCTATCTGGTCAAGCCAGATTGGTCTTACCTCTTTAATTATCCTTCCTACTTTATTTAGATAATTTAAAATTGCTATTTGCAAATGATTACTGTAATAAGAGTAAAATTTGCTATTGACTTCCCTGGTGGTTCAGACAGTAAAGCATCTGCCTACGATGAGGAAGACCAGGAAGATCCTACAATCCCTAGATCAGGAAGATCTCCTGGAGAAGGAAATGGCAAACTACTCCAGCATTCTTGCCTGGAAAACCCCACAGATGGAAGAGCCTGGTAAGCTACAGTCCATGGGGTTGCAAAGGGTCACACACGACTTAACAACTTCACTCACTTTTGCTATTGTTATCTTTACTATCATGATTGTTGTCAGCTACATAGCATAAAATAAGGGTTAACAGCACAGTGTAAAGAAATAAACTTCCTAGAATTGAAGACTGGCTCCATTAGGTATTTGCTATATAATATTAATAATGTTATTTAAACTTTCTAAGTCTCAATTTCTTCTCTAAAAAAAATTTACAACATAGAATTTTAATAATCAAATGAAGACATATATTAGGGAATCTTCAGAGTATCTTGTTCATTTTATAAACACACTAAGTCAAACTCATTTACCTCAATTTGGTCATTGCATTTAACATAAGCCCTCCAAAGTCCTCCAGATTTGTGAGAAAAAAAATATATCACTTTCTAATCTTTGATGACTAGCTCAGGAATAGCATGGCGCATGGCACAGACCAGATTTAATCCTGGCCCTTGTGATTTCAAATCCTGCTATTTTCCATGTTGATTATTTCCCCCTATGATTTATAACTGCTAACCAAAGAAGTATACAGATAGACAGAGATAACAAGCTTTAAAGCCACTTGATTTCTATTTTCTACATGAAAAGCTAAGATGTCAAAAAAAAATTTTAAAATAGCATGGCGCATGGCACAGACCAGATTTAATCCTGGCCCTTGTGATTTCAAATCCTGCTATTTTCCATGTTGATTATTTCCCCCTATGATTTATAACTGCTAACCAAAGAAGTATACAGATAGACAGAGATAACAAGCTTTAAAGCCACTTGATTTCTATTTTCTACATGAAAAGCTAAGATGTCAAAAAAAAATTTTAGATTCTTTAGGAAATAAGAATGAAAGGGTCTAGAAATATATGATCACTTATGTCTTCTGGTTTGCTTTAGCCTTCTATATGCATAAATCTAGGAGTATAAAGTGGACTACAAAACTCTACAAATTATGTATACACGTGCATCAGCATGTTCTGTACTTGACCTAAACTGAGGGCTATCTCTGAAGCAGAAGTTCTTAAAATTCCAATGATACAAGCTGACAAGTAATATTATGATATCAACATAATATTCCTACATTTTCTCTAGTATTCTACCTGGGTTGTCACAGTAGAGTATCACAGGCTAGGTGGTTTAAGGGCTTCCCACCTTCCCTAAGTGGTAAAGAATCTGCCTGCCAAATCCAGAGATGCAAAAGACACGAGTTCGATCTCTAGCTTGAGAAGATTCCTTAGGAAAGGAAATGGCAACCCACTCCAGTATTCCTGCCCGGGAAATTCCATGGACAGTGGAGACTGGCAGGCTACCATCCATGGGATCACAAAGAGTTGGACCTAATTGAGCACAGCACAGCAGCACAGGTAGTTTAAACAACAGAAATTTATTTTCTCACAGCTCTAGAGGTTGGAAGTCCAAGATCCTGGTGCTAAGCGGGTTTACGTTGAGGCTTCTGTCCTCAGGTTGCAGATGGCCACCTTCTCACTGTGTCTCACGTGGCCACTTCTTGCACCTGCACTTTTGTTATGTATTCTTTGTCTTATAAAAATATTGGTTTTTTAAATTAGAACCCTAACATTACGACCTCATTTAACATGAATTACCCTTTAATTAAAAGAGGTAATTAATACAAATACAATGACATAGGTGATTATGGCCTTAACATATAAATTTTAGAGACATGCAATTTAGTCCATAACACTGTCATATCCTATTAATCCAAATTAATAATCTTTTAAATAGTAGAACATTCATTACAAGGAAAATATCCAGTCTTAGATTTCTAGGAAAAATAAAGAATTTACTTAAATTATATTTTCCCTAATTTTTCCTAAAATGTACATTTCCCATATATATATTCACTAAGTAAAAGACTACAACAATTAAGATTAATACGTTTACTAGTATCCATGTTAATATTTATATAATTGAAATTCATACACAATTACATGACTATAAAACTAGGCATTATGTTTCAAAAATTTGTGATGAACTCTAAAATGAATACAAGAGTTGAAACAATATATCTCTCCTATCTCAGGAGAATTTCTTTTAATATATATGTATCAGTATCTCTATATCTAAGAAATTCAACTGTACTGGATGCTGTGATACATCAATCTAGTCCCTATTCATGATTAAAATATATATTCTTCAAACTGCTGACTGTGCTTCAAACTGACAGCTTCCAGCTGTCATCCTTCTTCAAAAATGGCCCTTGATTTGAGAGAGTCCAGTGTCATACCCTATGCCCCCAGGAAAGCTTGCATCCAGTTACTGATCCACTCTTATGTATAAATGTCAATTCCCTGGACACAATGCAGGGTGACTTTAAGAGCCAGTGCAGCTTCAGTGCTTCTCCATCTCAGCTTATCACTCTGCCCAATCTAATTCCCTCTCTTTGCCTTTCCAAGAGCACCCTAGGACACCACACATGAAAGAGTAACAAATACTTTTTGTAGCAATGCTAAAACCATTAATGAATCAGACAGATTAAGTAAGTGCATAGTTATTCCCCTCACAGTAATAGAGGCATGTTTCAAAATAAAATCACTTTTAGTTGGTCATGATTAACTTTTTTTTTAGCAAAATTTTAAGGAAGTCAATGGTCCTCCCAAGTAGTAAACACAATAATTTTTCTGGGAAATTTGGCTACAGTTTCATAGAGTGATTTCTCCAGGAGAAAACAAAAATCTAATACAATAAAAATCAACTAAATTTTGTTCAAGAAAAATAAAACAGAAATGTGGATTTTTAAAATAAAACATAGGACAATAATTATATCAATAAGCTATCTTACACTTTATAATGTTTTAATTAATTCCAAAGTTATTTCACTGGCATTTTCAAAAGTATACACCAAAGTTACTCGGAGTTTTTTAAAAGAAAGGGTTATTTTTCATCTTTTTACAAAGGTTGTTTGAAGATCTTACTTGTGCTGGGCCCCGCACTTAACACGGTTTTTGTTCATGATTGTCAATCCCCAAGAGTTAATCTGGTGCCTCAAAGATCATTCAAGCTGTTGAAAACTATTTTTTCATTTATAAGTGAGTAATGACAGCACCTGGGAACATGACATCTGAACTTAATTGCCAGTTCTGTCATGTGTAGGAATTATGGAAATTTCTCTTAACCTTTCTGTTCTGAAGGATGCTTAGCTGTAAATTAAGACTGAAAATAATAATAGCTATATCACAACATGTGTCATGAGATTTCAGTGAAATAGTTTATGCACAAAAGGATATAAATAATAAGAAACAACACAAGTTCTTTATCCATTCTTATCTTATTCATCTGATGTAAAAGACTAAATTGCACATGTCATTGTTGTTTAGTTTCAAAGTCATGTCTGACTTTTTAAAATTAGAACCCTAACATTACGACCTCATTTAACATGAATTACCCTTTAATTAAAAGAGGTAATTAATACAAATACAATGACATAGGTGATTATGGCCTTAACATATAAATTTTAGAGACATGCAATTTAGTCCATAACACTGTCATATACTATTAATCCAAATTAATAATCTTTTAAATAGTAGAACATTCATTACAAGGAAAATATCCAGTCTTAGATTTCTAGGAAAAATTAAGAATTTACTTAAATTATATTTTCCCTAATTTTTCCTAAAATGTACATTTCCCATATATATATTCACTAAGTAAAAGACTACAACAATTAAGATTAATACGTTTACTAGTATCCATGTTAATATTTATATAATTGAAATTCATACACAATTACATGACTATAAAACTAGGCATTATGTTTCAAAAATTTGTGATGAACTCTAAAATGAATACAAGAGTTGAAACAATATATCTCTCCTATCTCAGGAGAATTTCTTTTAATATATATGTATCAGTATATCTATATCTAAGAAATTCAACTGTACTGGATGCTGTGATACATCAATCTAGTCCCTATTCATGATTAAAATATATATTCTTCAAACTGCTGACTGTGCTTCAAACTGACAGCTTCCAGCTGTCATCCTTCTTCAAAAATGGCCCTTGATTTGAGAGAGTCCAGTGTCATACCCTATGCCCCTAGGAAAGCTTGCATCCAGTTACTGATCCACTCTTATGTATAAATGTCAATTCCCTGGACACAATGCAGGGTGACTTTAAGAGCCAGTGCAGCTTCAGTGCTTCTCCATCTCAGCTTATCACTCTGCCCAATCTAATTCCCTCTCTTTGCCTTTCCAAGAGCACCCTAGGACACCACACATGAAAGAGTAACAAATACTTTTTGTAGCAATGCTAAAACCATTAATGAATCAGACAGATTAAGTAAGTGCATAGTTATTCCCCTCACAGTAATAGAGGCATGTTTCAAAATAAAATCACTTTTAGTTGGTCATGATTAACTTTTTTTTTAGCAAAATTTTAAGGAAGTCAATGGTCCTCCCAAGTAGTAAACACAATAATTTTTCTGGGAAATTTGGCTACAGTTTCATAGAGTGATTTCTCCAGGAGNGTAGCAATGCTAAAACCATTAATGAATCAGACAGATTAAGTAAGTGCATAGTTATTCCCCTCACAGTAATGGAGGCATGTTTTCAAAGTAAAATCACTTTTAGTCGGTCATGATTAACTTTTTTTTTTAGCAAAATTTTAAGGAAGTCAATGGTCCTCCCAAGTAGTAAACAAGAATTCTTCTGGGAAATTTGGCTACAGTTTCATAGAGTGATTTCTCCAGGAGAAAAAAAAAAATCTAATACAATAAAAATCAACTAAATTTTGTTCAAGAAAAATAAAACAGAAATGTGGATTTTTAAAATAAAACATAGGACAATAATTATATCAATAAGCTATCTTACACTTTATAATGTTTTAATTAATTCCAAAGTTATTTCACTGGCATTTTCAAAAGTATACACCAAAGTTACTCGGAGTTTTTTAAAAGAAAGGGTTATTTTTCATCTTTTTACAAAGGTTGTTTGAAGATCTTACTTGTGCTGGGCCCCGCACTTAACACTGTTTTTGTTCATGATTGTCAATCCCCAAGAGTTAATCTGGTGCCTCAAAGATCATTCAAGCTGTTGAAAACTATTTTTTCATTTATAAGTGAGTAATGACAGCACCTGGGAACATGACATCTGAACTTAATTGCCAGTTCTGTCATGTGTAGGAATTATGGAAATTTCTCTTAACCTTTCTGTTCTGAAGGATGCTTAGCTGTAAATTAAGACTGAAAATAATAATAGCTATATCACAACATGTGTCATGAGATTTCAGTGAAATAGTTTATGCACAAAAGGATATAAATAATAAGAAACAACACAAGTTCTTTATCCATTCTTATCTTATTCATCTGATGTAAAAGACTAAATTGCACATGTCATTGTTGTTTAGTTTCAAAGTCATGTCTGACTTTTTTGCAGCCCCATGAACTACAGCCCGCCAGGCTCCTCTGCCTACGGGATTTCCTAAGCAATAATACTGGAGTAGGTTCCCTTTTCCTTCTCCAGGGCATCTTCCTGACTCAGGGACTGAACCTGCATCAGAGAGCCACCAAGAAGCCTAAATTACTCGTTATTTAATGTTTATCAAGATAATCTTAATGTTCCCCTCAGCTGGACTATCTTGTAAATAGGCTTCTTCCTGACTCTGGGCCCCTTTCCTCCCTTTTCTTAGGAAATTTACTTAAGAAAATCTTCTAAACTCTTTTTTATCCTCTTTAAGATATAAATCTTTCCAGAATTTCTCTTGCCAGTTTTGTGCTCAAGGGCTCTCATTTTCAAGTATAAAGGAACCATTTCATTGAAATGTCATTAAGGAATATAGGGCTCCTATCCCCTAGTCTCTGTGGGAGGGTAGGAGCCTGAGTTGGGTGCCTTACTCCAAGTGGAAAAACTACCGCCTGTCACGAAGATATGAGCAAGATTAGTTTTCCTTTTGAAAGTCAATAGAATGGCATCGAAACATGTATACTATCATGTAAGAAACGTATCACCAGTCTAGGTTCGATACAGGACACAGGATGCTTGGGATTGGTGCACTGGGATGACCCAGAGAGATGATATGGGGAGAGAGGTGGGGGCGGGGGTTCAGGATTGGGAACTCATGTACACCAGTGGTGGATTCATATCAATGTATGGCAAAACCAATACAGTATTGTAAAGTAAAAAAAAAAAAGTAAACACAGATGTCCCGTGACCTCTGTCTCTCCCCACTGTTTAAAAAGTTTCCCAGCTTTGTTTTTGTAGGGTTAAGACCAATGTCTGGCCTCTCTCTCCTATTGAAATAGCCCTGAATAAAGTTTTCCTTCCCAGTTTAACTCAGGCTGAAAAACATTGTACTTTGACAGTGAGAACTGAAGTTTATTTCCAAAAGTTATCCTTTCTGAAATGTTTTAATATGTGTACAGGAAAAAATAAGAAGGATAAAATATGTAGTGGAAGAATCAAATGGCAGCCTTAAAAGCAGGTAGAAACTCACTGAAAAATGTTTTCATTAAACACTAGCTGTTACCCATGAAGTTACAGAGATGGAGAGGTGAAAGCACTCTCAGAAATTATCGAATCTCAGGAAACGTCAATTTTTTGCTAAAAGCTTAGATTGAGAATACACATAGTCTGTGTTCCAATGGTTATATTTTTTCCCCAGAAGTATTTAGAAAAATAAATAATGAAAAGGAGGTACTATTTCCCCCCCAAATTGCACAAATGTCAAAAAATATAGCCACCCTCCTGAGTGTTATTGTGCCTCTCTGTCTAACCCAGGCAGAATCATCATTGATTCTGTCAAAACACACTAAAAATACTGTGTAAAGAACTGGAGGGACTCCTTCATATTTCTAGTGATAAATTAACACTGTGATGGTCCCCATACTCAGTTACCTATTTTCAGCAAAGTCAAGCAAGCTGAAGAATTATACAGAGGATGCCAAGAATTAATAACCTCTGGAAAGGGTAGTTACTTTTAAGTCATGCTACAAAGTTATTGCAGCTTGAAAGAAGGCTGACTAAAAAGAATTTTCTCACTATAAATATTCATATGTATAATTATGTCCTGTTTCCCAAACATTGGCACTGTTTGAGAAACTGACATTAGGAAGCTTATTAAAAACAAGTTTTGTTATACTTATTGTAAAAGTAATGCTTATATGTAACAGAAAAAGAGTGAAAAGGAGGACTCTAAAGTCATCTCTGCTGCTGCTAAGTCACTTCAACATGTCCGACTCTGTGCGACCCTATAGACTGCAGCCCACCAGGCTCCCTCGTCCATGGGATTCTCCAGGCAAGAACACTGGAGTGGGTTGCCATTTCCTTCTCCAATGCATGAAAATCAAAAGTGAAAGTGAAGTCACTCAGTCATGTCTGACTCAGTGACCCCATAGCCTGCAGCCTACCAGGCTCCACCATCCATGGGATTTTCCAAGCAAGAGTACTGGAGTGGGGATGCCATTGCTTTCTCAAAAATCAACTCTACACCCACATTTTAGTGATAACAACTTATAAACATCTCTGCAACTTTTACTTCCATGTATGAATAGAATATTTAGTATAGTTTAAAATTTTAGCTCATACTACCAATTGAGGATTATTGTAACTACTATACCAATATTATCATATTTAATGCTCAGAATAGCCCTATAAAGAGGGCACTATTTTTAACCAGGTTTTACAAACAAGGAAAACAGGCACAGAAAGATTAAGTGATTTGCTCAAGGTCAGAGAGTTAGTAAGTTATCAAGCCTGATTGTATCAATAGTTAGTCAATATGGTTTTATGGCCCATGTTTTCATATATCATAATGTCTATTACCAAACCCTTCCTTTGAAAAATAATATGGTTTGCCAAAGTTTTCACTATTATATAGAATTTAATGGTGAATTTCTCACAGTTACACATTTTTTGCATACTTTTCCACTTATCACCTTGAGATAAATTTGTTCAAGATTTATCTTAGTTGAAGAGCTCTTAGTCGAAGAGCATGTTTATTTTAGAAAATGATACATATTTCTCAAATATCCCTCAATAATGATTACCAATGTTATTCCATTTTTATGTTAAGAAAGAGTCACTTCATTGTTGCCTTCTCACAATAGACTGTTTTCTACTCTACCCTGCCTCCCACTGTATCTGACAATGTAGACCAAGACAACACCTATCCAAAATATAAGCTGCATTAATTTGTTCTTTCTTAGTATGTTGTTATTTCTTAGTAAGAAGATGCTATATAGAAACACTTTCAGAGATATAATTTTCTAGTTATTTCTCCTAGCACTTTGAAAAGAATTCTTAAATTCATCTTAGTTTAATTATACTAATTTTATTAACTCAGAACATAGTAGGCATATAGCAGGCTACTCCACTAGATGCAGTCAATAATGCAAAAGATAAATAAGCCTGTTTCGTTCATTAATTAGCCGGCTATGTAAGGGGAAGTCATCCCACATAAACAGCTAATGAATAAGGCAGAGTAAAGATTTTGTTAATTATAATACAAGCTGAGTTTTATGTACAGAGGGATGGATAAAAATATGCCATTAGTTCTCACTGAAGTGATCCAGAAGCCTTCACCATACAGTTACCTTTAGAGTTGAAACCTAATGAGACAGAACACTAGGGTAGATGTACAGAAGTCTGAAGGACATACATGAGCCAGTGAACATGATGAAGCAAGTCACAGAAAAATAAAAGTGGATACAGTTTTCTGTTTTACATTATGAACTGAGGGCATTTAGTGGGAGGCAGACTTTATTTTTCCAGCTATAAATACATATTTTATCATCTATTTATGTAAATAAACTGTTTATCAGCTTTCTAATCAACACTGCCCCCAAGAGAACCGGGTGTTTCCACTGATTACAAACTCAAAAATAAAGTCAGTCTTTAAAAAGAAAGTAAATTAATTACTTTCTTTGTGCTCAACACTGTGCTACACACTGGCAAAAGGGTGACCCTATTCAGACCCTTCTTTCAGGAGGCTTATTCCAGGGGTGAGAGAGGAAAAAAAAAAAA
>SJYX01018000.1:207928-228814 GCA_006410675.1 Oreotragus oreotragus | reverse complement strand
ATGCACGCACTTACTTTTACTTCTTTTCCTTTTATCCTAGGGCATTAAATATTTTTAGAATATACACTATATAATAATATCATCAATATAAAACTATATTTTAAAATTTTATTTAGTACATTTTATATATCTATAATAATAATAATGAATGAAATTCATATATATTGTTATAACTATTAAATATTTTGTATATATAATTTTTTAGCCTATGAGCCCCTAACTACACACTACAGTCACCAACAAATATGACCGTGGAATAAGTAGAGTGTTTGAATTTTACAAATCATGCTGGGGACTTGTAACCAATTTGCATCAACATTCTCCTTGAGGTAAAGGAATAAGTTAGCTATTTTTCAAATAGCCCATTTTATATCAGCCTTGGCCATTTGAAACTATGCTTTCTAGATTTTTTAAATAGTCTTGCCAATGGTATAAAATGAATACTAAACATTTGTGCCTGTCTTGCTTGGGGAAGGAAGCTCAAATCTTTAGGGTTTTCAAGTTGTTTGGAGATTGTCACTTGATGCATTGCTTTAATCATTTTGCTGTTTTAATCAGTGTGCACATGTGCTAAGAAGGTCTGACGAGCATAATGTAATAAACTCCAAAAATAACAATCAGAAAAACCTCTGGGTCCTCTCCAGTTCCAAAGTATAATGTAATCTCTGAACCAAATGAAAGTGTCCCTGGTCCAATTTGTTCAAGGGAAGATGATCAATTTATCTCCTCCCAAAGAGAAATAAAAGGAAGGAAAATGTAAAAGTAGCTGAAGCCTCAAATATATTCAGAGATTCTCTGAACATATCAAATAAATGTCACTTTCACCTGAGGAAAAGATTTTTAGAAATAAATGTTTCAGAGATACACAGGAGAGTCTTTTTAACGTTATAAAGGAAAACAAAATATGTTTAAGCATCTGGACGTGAATGAACCATGGTAAAATTTAGTTTCCTAAGTTTTTATTCAAATAACATTTATAATTGCTGTAATGGTTATGATAACAATTATCATTTTTTATGTTTGCCAAATGGCAGAACATTAAAAATGTTACCCCATTGTGATGCAATCTACAGCATAGTGACTATAGTTAATAATGCCATACTGCATATTTGAAAGTTGCTAAAACAGTAGATCATTAAGGGCCTCATCTTAAGACAAATAAGAAAAAAAATTATACCTGTGTATAGTGACAGATATGGCACTCCACTCCAGTACTCTTGCCTGGAAAATCCCATGGATGGGGAAGCCTGGTAGGCTGCAGTCCATGGGGTCGCTAGAGGCGGACATGACTGAGCGACTTCATTTTGACTTTTCATTTTAATGCATTGGAGAAGGAAATGGCAACCCACTCCAGTATTCTTGCCTAGAGAATCCCAGGGATGGGGGAGCCCACTGGGCTGCCGTCTCTGGGGTCACACAGAGTCGGACATGACTGAAGCAACTTAGTAGTAGCAGCAGCATAGTGACAGATGTTAGGATAAATTATTGAGGCAATCACTTTGCCATATATCAGTTCAGTTTATTTCAGTCGCTCAGTCATGTCCAGCTCTTTGTGACCTCATGGACTGCAACATGCCAGACTTCCCTGTCCATCACCAACTCCCAGGGCCTATTCAAACTCATGTCCACCAAGTTGGTGATGCCATCCAATCATCTCATCTTCTGTCATCCCCATCTCCTCTCGCCTTCAATCTTGCCCAGCATCAGGGTCTTTCCCAATGAGTCAGTTCTTCACATCAGAAGGCCAAGGTATTGGAGTTTCAGCTTCACCATCAGTCCTTCCAATGAATGTACAGGACTGATTTCCTTTAGGATTAACTGGTTGGATCACCTTGCAATTCAAGGGACTCTCAAGAGTCTTTCTCCAACAACAATTCAAAACCATCAATTATTTAGTGTTCAGCTTTCTTTATGATTCAACTCTCACATCCATACATGACTACTGGAAAAACCACAGCTTTGACTAGAAGGACCATTCTCAACAAAGTCTCTGCTTTTTAATATTCCATCTAAGTTGGTCATAGCTTTTCTTCTAAGGAGCAAGCATCTTTTAATTTCATGGCTGCAGAAATCATCTGAAGTGCTTTTGGAGCACAAAAAAAATGAAGTCTGTCACCATTTCCATTGTTTACCCATCTATTTGCATGAAGTGATGGGAATGGATGCCAATATCTTAGTTTTCTGAATGCTGAGTCTTAAGCTCTCTTTCACTTTCATCAAGAGGCTCTTTAGTTCTTCGCTTTCTTCCATAAGGGTTGTGTCATCTGCGTATCTCAGGTTATCGATATTTCTTCCATCAGTCTTGGTTCCAGCTTGTGCTTCATCCAGCCCAGCATTTTGCATGATGTACTCTGCATATAAGTTAAATAAGCAGGGTGACAATATACAACCTTGATGTACTTCTTTCCCAATTTGAAACCAGTCTGGTGTTCCATGTCTGGTTCTAATTGTTGCTTCTTGACCTGCATACAGATTTCTCAGGAAGCAGGTAAGGTGGTCTGGTATTCCCATCTCTTTCAGAATTGTCCACAGTTTGTTGTCATGTACACAAACGCTTTGGTGTAGTCAATAAAGTAGAGTAGATGTTTTTCTGGAACTCTCTGCCTTTTCAATGATCCATTAGATGTTATGAATTTGATCTCTGGTTCCTCTGTCTTTTCTAAATCCAGCTTGAACATCTGAAAGTTCACAGTTCATGTTCTGTTGAAGCCTTGCTCAGAGAATTTTGAGCATTACTTTGCTAACATGTGAGATGAGCACAATTGTACGGTAGTTTGAACATTCTTTGGCACTGCCCCTCTTTGGGATTGGAATGAAAACTGACTTTTTCAGTCTTGTGGCCACTGCTGAGTGTTCCAAATTTGCTGGCATACTGAGTGAAGCACTATCACCACATTATCTTTAAGGATTTGAAATAGCTTAACTGGAATTCCATCATCTCCATTAGCTTTGTTCGCAGTAATGCATCCTAAGGCCCACTTGACTTCGCATTCCCGGATGTCTGGCTCTACCTAAGTGATCACACCATTGTGGTTATCGGGGTCATGGTCTTTTTTGTATAGTTCTGTGTATTCTTGCCACCTCTTCTTAATATTTTCTGCTTCTGTTAGGTCCATACCATTTCTGTCCTCTATTGTGCCCAACTTTGCATGAAATGTTTCCTTGGTATCTCTATTTTCTTTAAGAGATCTCTGGTCTTTCCCATTTTATCTTTTCCCTCTATTATTTGCCATATATACAAATATCAAATCATTATATTTTATACCTAAAACTAGTACAATGTTTTATATCAATTCTACCTCAATAAAAAAAAAGAGAAACTAAAAAAAATTACTCCATTTTATCTTACACAAGAATCTTAGAGGAATGGTAGTTCTTATTTTCTCCATTATTAGAAAAGAACAAACTGAATCTTATAGATTTTAACCAACAGAGATAAAAATTAAGCAAAAAACTATCCAATTAACCTCTTAGATACTTTGCCATTTTCAGAAAGCCTTTGATAACTCTAATGTGTATATGTGTGAAGTTATATTTTCAGGAAACTCAGACCTCTCATTTTTAGACCTTCCACAGTTTTCAACTTCTTCATTCTCACTACTTTACATGATAGTTCATTCCTAACATCCCCTGATTTGACAGGTCCTTAAACATACCTGGATTTTTGTACCTCTGTTTTATTATTTTTTCATTCTTACCAGAACAATATTCTTCTATTCCTCTTTACCTTTTTGCCTATTCCTACTTTTAATAAATGCTTCGATGATCCTCTTTTTATTAAATCTTTCTTGACTCTTCCAGTCTCTCATGGGACTCACTGGGTATTCATGACATATTGTACCTAGATTTTCTTTCCTATACATTCTTGTGATTTTAATGGTAGTGATTTTGTTTTTCAATCTCCATAACCACATTGTCTGATTAACCCCAAATGTATAAATAAAAATAAATGAATTATTTTCTCTCATTGCTTTACTGTGTCACTTCAACAATCTATTGGGTTAAAACAGAGAATAAAAAAGGAGAACATTTCTATTACCAATAAGAATGCATTATGCTTGCCTTGAACTTTTAAAACAATGAATATTCTGGGGCTGGTAGGCATCTAAACCAAATGAAATGTTATTTTGCATTCCTTTCAGAATTGCATAAACAGAATAGTTGCATTATATACAATGATTTGAAGACTATTTTTCTTGTGGTTTTAGTTACTCATACTTCTAACTTTAGTCTATAAATAGTTTTTGGAAATTATTGTAAAATGAAATATTGTGTTTCATTTTTAAGGAAAGTGAGAAGGAATTCAGGAAGAAAATATTAAAAAAAAAAAAAAAACCACCTAAATCTAACAATAGGAGAATGACAAACCCAATTTAAACATAAACAAAAGTCCTGGACATATACCTCACCAGAAAAGATACACAACTTGCAAATGAGCATATGAAAAGGTATTCAATTTCATATGTCATTAAGGAATAATAAATTGAAACAACACGAAACCACAACACAAGTACTAAAACGGCCAAACTCCAAGGCACTGACAACATCAAGTGCTACCAAAGCTGTGGAGCAAAAGGAACTCTCATTCACAGGTGGTAAGAATGCACCACTTTTAGCCATTTTGGAAGATAGTTTGGCAGTTTCTTAGATAAATAAAAGTACTCTTACCATATGATCCAATAATCACAGTCCTTAGTATTTACCTAAATGAATTTAAAATGAGATTTTGTCCACACAAAAACCTACGAACAGGTGTTTATAGCCGCTTTATTCACTCTTCAACTACGTAGAGATGGAATAAATCCAAGTCAGCAGAGTAAAAGCAATGATTGCTATACAGCAACTTGAAGCACTGCTCAAACTTCAGACTAGCCTGTGAACCCTGTATGCTCAAATAGAATGTTTTGCTCCATTTCAACCAATATACTAAAGACTTAGAGAATTGATGTACTATTTGAACTGCTGCCTACAAGAGGTGAGACAAAACTTATAGTCCAAAACTACCTGCCTTGATAAACTGTTAAAACAGAAACAAGATTCTCTAGAAGATTATAACTGGAACCAGAGTTTACATAAGAAAGGATTCAAAATTTCCAGGATACAACCCAAAATTACACAATGTACAATAATCCAGAAAAAATGTGGCCATTTCTCAAGTAGAAAGAAAATTAAGATATATTGCTGAATGTGTTTCTTTAAAATTCACATGTTGAAACCCTATTCCCAATGTGATGGTTTTAAAGTCAGCCCTTTGGGAGGTAATTAGAATTAGATGAGAGTTTGAGGATGGAGCCCCCATGAATGGGATTAGTGCCCTTATAAGAGTCACAGGTGAGTTTGTTTCCTCTCTTTCTTCACCATCTGAAGCTGCAGTGGAAGATGGGGTTCTACAAACAAGGAAGTGGGCTCTCACCAGACACCAGGTATTCTAGTGCCTTGACCTTTGAACTCTTGGCTTCCAGAATTACAAGAAATTTTTATTGCTTAAACAATCCAATCTATGATATTTGTTAAACAGCATCTTGAACTAAGATGTGATCTCCAAGATCACCTAAATGTTGGAATTATCAGATAAACATTTAAATCAGTTATTATAACTCACTAATATAAACCAAAGGGAATTACATGAAGCACTTAAAATTACTGTAATATTCAGGAGAGAAATAGAAACTATAGAAAAGAACCAAATGAAAACTCTAGAACTGAAAACTACAATTTCTGAAATTTAAATAAAATACAAGATGATATCAATAGTAGAATATGGATATCACAAAAAAATAACTAGTGATCTTGAAAATAGGTCAATAGGAATTACACAATCTGAATAAAACAGAGATATAATTTCCACAAAACGAACACAGATGCTGGAATAAAATGTTACCAAAAGAATGTGCTGGAATACTAGAACAAAAGAAGAAAGAGACTGGGACATAAAAAATAACCAGTGAAAATACCCTTCAAGAATAAAAGCATTTTCAAATGAAGGAAAACAAAGAATTCAGCAATAGCCTAACTGCTCCATAGGCATCACTAAAGAAATTCCTTTAGAAGAAAACACATTCTTTTTGAGTTTACATGCTACAGTCAATTAGATATACAATATGCAGGATCATAAAGAACTCAATAAAATGTAAATAGATCTAAAATCATATAGCGTGTTAACAACCAGGGCAGAGGGGAAATGGGAAAATGTTGGTCAAAAGGTACAAACTTCTAGTTATAAGATGAACAAGTTCTGGGAGCTATAGTTCAGCATGGTGATGGTAGCTAATAACACTGTATTACACAGCTGACCTTCAAACAACACAGAGATTAGGAGCATAAGCCCTCCACACATCCAAAAACTGCATGTAACTTATGGCCCTCCATATATTCGGTTCCTTCATATAGGTGTTTCCTTCATATTCACAAATCCATATCCTCATATTTAACCAATCTCAGATGCTACAGTGCTGCAATAATCACTACTGGAAAAAAAAAAAAAACACATATACAAGTAGACCCATGTAGTTCAAACCTGTATTTCTTCAAAGGGTCAACTGTGTACTTGAAAGCTGGTAAGAGTAAATCTTAAATGTTCTCCACCAAAAAGGAAATGGTAGTTATGTGACAGGATGGGAGTATTAAAGAGCTAACACTATGATTACTATGTTGGTAATCATTTTGCAATATATAAATGTATCAAATCAATAATTTGTACACCTCAAACTTATACAACATTATATGTCAATTATATCTCAACAAAGCTGGAAAAAAAACAGAATAAATAACAATTATATAAAGTTTTTTTAAGAAAGCAATATCATAGGAAAGCATCAAATTGCTGGAAATGAACTTTTGTTTAATACTATAGGCATCAAGTACAGAATGAAAATTTGCATTAGATAACAATGATTCTATTTTGTTTGTGTCAACTCTAGCATTGCTTATTTGTGTAATTTTTGTACAAATTATATTCTAATGTATCATAGCTTATACCAAATTATATAAAGTTTTTTTAAGAAAGCAATATCATAGGAAAGCATCAAATTGCTGGAAATGAACTTTTGTTTAATACTATAGGCATCAAGTACAGAATGAAAATTTGCATTAGATAACAATGATTCTATTTTGTTTGTGTCAACTCTAGCATTGCTTATTTGTGTAATTTTTGTACAAATTATATTCTAATGTATCATAGCTTATACCCAGGAAATACAAGCAAAGGGGCCTAGTGTTAAAACTACTATATCTAAAATAAGTGGAGAATAATGTAGATACACGATATAGTTACTTATTCTAAGTGGTCTAAATTTTGGACCTCAGAGTCAGCTTCTGGGAGATAAATAAGAGAGAAAGTTCCACATCCTCCTTCATAGCCTTATCAGATACTAATTTTAGTTGTAAGCCTCACTTTTGGTTTGAAAACAAACCAAAATAAGTTCAGTTCAGTTCAGTCGCTCAGTCGTGTCCGACTCTTTGCGACCCCATGAATCGCAGCACGCCAGGCCTCCCTGTCCATCACCATCTCCCGGAGTTCACCCAGACTCATGTCCATCGAGTCCGTGATGCCATCCAGCCATCTCATCCTCGGTCATCCCCTTCTCCTCCTGCCCCCAATCCCTCCCAGCATCAGAGTCTTTTCCAAAGAGTCAACTCTTCGCATGAGGTGGCCAAAGTACTGGAGTTTCAACTTTAGCATCATTCCTTCCAAAGAAATCCCAGGGTTGATCTCCTTCAGAATGGACTGTTTGGATCTCTTTGCAGTCCAAGGGACTCTCAAGAGTCTTCTCCAACACCACAGTTCAAAAGCATCGATTCTTCGGCGCTCAGCTTTCTTCACAGTCCAACTTTCACATCCATACATGACCACAGGAAAAAACCATAGCCTCGACTAGGCGGACCTTAGTCGGCAAAGCAATGTCTCTGCTTTTGAATATACTATCCAGGTTGGTCATAACTTTTCTTCCAAGGAGTAAGCGTCTTTTAATTTCATGGCTGCAGTCACCATCTGCAGTGATTTTGGAGCCCAAAAAAATAAAGTCTGACACTGTTTCCACTGTTTCCCCATCTATTTCCCATGAAGTGATGGGACCGGATGCCATGATCTTCGTTTTCTGAATGTTGAGCTTTAAGCCAACTTTTTCGCTCTCCTCCTTCACTTTCATCAAGAGGCTTTTTAGCTCCTCCTCACTTTCTGCCATAAGGGTGGTGTCATCAGCATATCTGAGGTTATTGATATTTCTCCCAGCAATCTTGATTCCAGCTTGTGTTTCTTCCAGNCCATGCCACCTCTGCAGAAGACCATCCAGTTCTAAAAGGTAGGTCCAGCCCAGACTCTTATGTGGTCACTGCTTTTTTTTCCCCTATGTGCTGTTGTATGCATAAATATTTTCAGGTGTTGTTTTTTTATTGGATAATCCCTTTACTATTATTTTACACATTAAATTATTTTTTATTATATTGTCTCCTACTTAATTGTCTCCTATTAAGTCTGTTTTGTGTGATGTGTAAATATCTATCCCAGTTTTATTTTAGTTTTTATTTACATGGTATAGTGTTCCTGTACCTTTACTTCAGTCTGTGTGTCTTAACCTCTAGTGTGTCTTATGTTGGCAGCACACAGAAGGAACTTGGTTTTTATTTACTAACTACTCCATGTCTTTTGGTTGGAGAATTTAGTCCACTTACATTGAAAGTAGTTACTGATCGATTTTTTCTTATTGCCTTTTTCTTGTTTCCTAGCTGCTCTTGTAGTTACTCTCTGTTTCTTCCTTCTTCTCTGCCTCTCCTTTGTAGTTTGATAACTTTTATCTAGTGGTAGGTGTATATTTCTTTATTTTCTATATATTCATAGTATAGGTTTTTGCTTTGGATTACCATGAGATTTATAACAGCATTTTAAGTTGATAATAACTTACGTTTCATCCCATTTTAAGGCTCAACGTGACTACTCTGTTCCCACACTCCATGTTTTATATTTTTGATGTTATACTTAACATTTTGAAAAACTTATGTATTTCTTAATTATTTACATGCAAGTCATTAATCCACTACTGTACTATATGTTTTCATTTCAGTTACATTTACTATTGCATATATGTTCTGATAACTAAGTAATGCTGTTTCCTTTCATCTTAAAGATGTCTATTAAACATTTCTTGTAGACTGGTTTAATGGTATAGATTCCTTTAGCTTTTGCTTGCCTGGAAAACTCCCTCATCTTCAATTCTGAATGAGAACTCTTCCAGGTAGAGTTTGCTTGGTTACAAGTTTCTTTTCTTTCTTTTTTTTGCTTACTACTTTGAATATATCTTGCATTCCCTTCTGGCCTGTAGAGTTTTTACTGAAAAGTGTATTCAAAGTCTCATGGGAGGTCTTTGTGTGTAGCCAGTTGCTTTTCTCCTGTTGTTTTTAGCATTATCCTTTTGTGTTTTTTACATTTTATAATGTGCCTTTTTCAATTTTGAGCCATTTTCAATTCATCTTATTTGGTGTTCTCTGTGCTTCTAGAACTTGAATGTCTGATTTTTGCTCCTTTCTTGCCCTCTTCTCCTGGGAGACCTAAAATGTGAATGTTAGTATATTTGGTACCATCCCATAATCAAGGTTGCTGGGAGAAATATCAATAACCTCAGATATGCAACTGACACCATCCTTATGGCAGAAAGTGAAGAAGAACTAAGAGCCTCTTGATGAAAGTGAAAGAGGAGAGTGAAAAAGTTACCTCTGCCTGTTCTAAAACCAGCTTGAACATCAGGGAGCTCACGGTTCACATATTGCTGAAGCCTGGCTCTTTGCAATTCCATGGACTATCCATGGAATCCTCTAGGCCAGAATACTGGATTGGGTAGCCTTTCCCTTCTCCACAGGATCTTCCCAATGCAGGGATGGAACCCAGGTCTCCCTCATTGCAGGCAGATTCTTTACCAGCTGAGCCACAAGGGAAGCCCAAGAAGACTGGAGTGGGTAACCTATCCCTTCTCCAGGGGATCTTCCTGACCCAGGAGTCAAACTGAGTCTCCTACACTGCAGGCAGATTCTTTACCAACTGAGCTATCAGGGAAGACCCGAATGCTCAATACCAGATCTTTAAATGGTTTCTAGATTTTAATTATTACGAAAAAAAGTCTTATGAACACACATACAAAATTTATTTTTGTGAATATTTTTAACTTTTATCTGCTTATTTTATTATTTATTTCCAACCTTTCTTGGAAAATTCTTGCTATTTCATACTCACCATGCTTTTTCTTTTTTTCCTTATAAGTATGGCAGTACAAATATAATTATTTATGCAAAAGTTTATCCAAGTGATTTTCACTCTGAGCATGTGTTACTATGCACATATTTTATAATAAAAAATTTTAAGCCAGATAATTAGAGTATTCTCAAAGCAAAAATTACACTGGACAGTATTAGACATCAAATTCATTCTGGGGAACAGGGACAAGAGACCAGGACAAAGTCTGAACTTAGCTCCACTGAAACAAAAGAGAAGAGTTTGTAAGAGCTGTGTGACAGGCACTGTAGTTCTTCAGTGTTTGCCTACTGGCTTTACCCAAAGGCAGAGTAAACTTTTTTTGAATCTTCATGACAGGTGGTAGTTTTACAACTTGGAGCAAGTCTCCCATCACAGGTAGGCTCCTACCCCCCCACAGAGACTGGGGAAGAGTCTCTTCCTTGGTGATTATTAATACATTTCAAAGAAACAGCTCCCAGGTCCTTGAGAAAGACAGCCTCTGGTGGTCAAACTAGCAAGAGGAATTCATGTATGTATGTGTGTATTTCAGATATAAAGGACATAACAGTATATTTATTCCAGGTGTATGATGAAATGGTTTTATATTTGTGTATATTGTAAAATGATTACCACCCTACATTCACTTAACATCTATTACCATACTTTTTTTATTGTGATGAGAATTTTTAAGATCCATTCTCACAGTTACTATTAAGTATCAAATACATTATTATTAACTATAGTCACCATGCTGTACATTATATTCTATTATTTAGTCATTTTATAAGTGGAAATAAACACCTTTTGACCCCCTTCACTCATTTTATCTACACACAACCCTCTGCCTCAGGCAATCACCAATCTGTACTCTCTATACATGAGGTTGGCTTTGTTTATTTGTTTAAGATTCTAACTATAAGTGAGTTCACGTGGCAGCTATCTTTTCCGGTGTGACATTTTACTTAGGTAATGCCTTCAAGGTCCATCTGTATTGTCTCAAATGACAAGATTTCATTATGTTTTTATAGGCTGAATTTTATTTTGTGTGTATATATATGTACATACATTTATACATCACATTTATTATCCATTTATTCATTAATGGATGTTTAGATTGTTTCCAGGTCTTGGCTATTCTAAGTAATGCTACAATCAACATGAGGGTGCAAGTATCTTTTTGAATATGTTTTTTTTTCCTTCTGGTAAATCCCAGAAGTGAAGTTGCTGGATCATACAAGAAGATTCTTGAAATATTTAAATTCTCAAAGGGACAGAGAAAGACTTTACAATTACAAGTTTTCTAAAGCAAATGTTCTAGCAAAATGGAGGGGAGGGAATCTGTCTGATTAGACCATCTTGACTCCTTAAGGGTCAGGGTGAGAGGGAAGTTAGGAGCCCACAGGCAAGAAGCAGCCTATCTAGCTTTCAGTAAAACTGAAGAAAAGGTCAAGGCTTCTTGTCCAGTATCAAGTGCTAAACAATTTCTAGTTCGATTATGAATAAATTTAGCATTTCAGGATTCTTGGGGTTCAGATAAATAACTGCAATGAATTAAACTAGAGAAGATTGTGTGAAACTTTCACTGCTTTATAATAACTGGAGGATGCAAATTTTTTTTAACTTTGAGGTAAAAAATTAATGTTTTATATGTAAATCACAGAAGGTGCCGTCAAACAATTTTGCAAATAATAATGCTAATGAAAGTAACCAAAGTTAGCACAATGACTATATGAATTTCTGAGTGTTTGCATTCTGAAACAGTCTGATTTAATTTGGTTAGCAATTTGAAAACATGAAACTTGTACTATAGATAATATTGCTGAAAGACCTCCCTTCTACATTTTGATACCTTTTTGTCTTAAAAGGGTGTTGGAATTAAGAACACTTCTCCATTTTTTCAAGTAGGTTATATCAACACATGGCAAGTAAATAGTTAATCTGATCATGTTTTAGGCAATGCATTTGTATATCTTATTTCAAAGTAATACCTTCCATTTATTTGCTATGTTTAAAATATTTTGACAATTAATATGGTATTACTATCTTAATTTTTCAGATGAAAACCCTCAGGATCACAGAATAAATAACTTTCCAAAGTTATGTTATAGTTTTTGTATGAACAGAGATTCAACTCAAATTTGGCTCACTGCAAATCGTAAGCTATTTCCCTTGTTGAGCACCCACCATCTGAGACCAACTACTACAGTAGGGGTATTTTTATTTATGTACAGTGACCATTTTACTATATAAAGTATAATAAACATAGGCCTAATAAGTTACAATTAGATATTTTAGGTAACAGATAGGAATGTCAATAAGAATACTGTAGTCCTCAACATTGAGATACAAGTTGATCTATTCCGCAACAATCATTTTTAAGTTTTCCAAAGCGAGACAGAAACACTGTATTAGAAAACAATACTGTTTTCAGAAAGACAACATGTGAAAAAACAAAAATAGCATTTTTTTTGGTATACAAGAAAGGAAATGAAGAGAAAGAATGAATGGTTTACCATCTGTTCACTGCAATACCAATACCACCCCCATCAAGCAGAACTAAACCAAAATAATTTACATACACAAAGCTTGTCTCCATACTTGTACATTCTTACACAGATTAGCACTTTTGCCCCTGGCTGATCCCTGAAGGTCTATAATCGAGAGTATTCAAGTCAGCAAAAAATCTAAAATAAGATGCTTGGGCTTTTTATTCAAGAATTCTGAAAATAAAATTTGTGGACTATTTCCAAAACATAAGTCTCCAGTTTCACTAACTTCGGAATGGATCACTTCTAAGTAAAGTAGAAATATTCAGGTTTGCTTTAATGAACTGATTTTTCACTCAATTTACTAAATGGTCTTTTAGCCGGACACAATCAAGAGGATGAAAATTATGTCTTTAACTATGTTAGCAAGTGAACAGTGCACAAAATTAAAAAAAAAAAAAAAAGAAAGCCATTATGACAAGCTCTCGTTAGTACTTCTGTATCATGTGAGTCTATGTAGGATCAGCTGCAGGTTGGAGGCGAGGGATACTGGATGGTAGTCAGCGAAACATTCAACCACTGTCCATTGGCCCATTGCCCCTATATTTTTATTCTTACTGACTCATGTACTTTATGTATATATGTATCAATATTTTTAGATGGAACATTTCATATTTATGAAATGTTCAAATAATTGAAAATTCAATATTTTACGTTTCTCAGGAAATAGGTTTAAAAATATTCTTAGCTGTAGGAGCTCACTATGTATCCATTAAGTTTATGCCTCAAGACAGGATTTAGTAAAGACAAAGGATAAGTTTTAAGTGTGAACTCGTGTGAGTAAAGTGAAGGTCTGATTTTCTTTCTGTTTTGTTTTGTACTGCCAAAGGGTGAGATACAATACACTGAAGTAAAGTTATAATTTTCCACCAAAAGTTGTTTATTTAGGTTAATCTTTAAACTACTTCTGTATTGACTATGTATATACTATTTCTGCATTCTGTATTGATTTTTTTTTCCCCCAAAGGTTCTAACTATGTTTAAATTCACTCCACCTTATTACATGAGTTTTGGCTCTGAAGCTCAAAGACAAAATTGAACTTGAGTAAGATTTGGCACAGCAGCAGTGGCAGGAACAGAACCCTTCTTTGTTGGAGGTGATTATTTATTAGCCAATGAATGTTATTTAGCTAATTTGGTACTTTAGTGAACAAAGCCACTGGTCAAATCACTAAACTGTGTTCCTCATTCTGACAATCAAATTTAATTTTCCTTTGTATAAACAGATGATCAGCCCTGTGAGTTCAGATATTTCCAGTGAGAAAAATTAATTGGTCCAAAATATTAGTCATTTGGAGTCAGGAGCAAGAGTCATATTCTAATATAGCTTCTCAAACAAATATCAGTAACATGACTATTATATAGTCATATGGATTAAGCTTCTAGTACAATATATAGTGAAGTACATAACTGACTTGTTATATTTTACACAGATTTCTTAGAGATTTTTTCTTATTGTGTTTTCAAAACATATTTCAAATATTACTAGTGTATGCATTCATTCTCTTGATTTCTCCCTTTCTCTGTAAAGTGATAATAACAATAATGCAGGTGAATATTTTCATTTGCTTCAATATAAAGTGTTTCATTTCAAAACTGACCTGAAAAAATATGAGCTATTTCATACAGCATGAAAATGACAGAATGTAAGATAGGCTTACATGACTACAGGTCCCTGAAGAAGGGTGAAAAATACCTGTAACATCCTGCAGTGGGTTTCCCTACCTACAACCACACAGGGACCAATTATACAGATTGAGGATAGCTTGACAGAATCAAGGATGAGTTCAGCAACCCCTGAAAGAGAATCGAAGATTAGATCAATACAGTCTGGCATAAATGAAAAAAGAGGTAATTAATACAGGAGGCCAACCAATAAATTAGCCAATTGTGTTAAGGAAATGGTGTGGGACTTTTACTGCTCTAAATTTTCCTCTGTAATCACAGGGAAAGGCTTAGTTTAGTTTGGATTCCCTTCCATAAATAAAGTTTCCTTGCTTGACTTCTAAGATCTATGAGCTAGACACATAGTAAAGAGTGAAAATTAAAACTGGGACTTTAAATATATTAATAACTATTTAGCACAGAAAGAAAAAAATAATTATGTCTGATTCTTGTGTGTCAGTATCTAGTGGATATTTAAGAGCAAAATTTTCATTGTAGATGATACTCCTAATATCTGAAATTTTATACTTGTAATTCTAAATATATAATTTTTCATAAAAATCACAAAATTAAAATACATCAATATTGAAAAATTAGCAAGGATTCAGAAAAAAATATTTTTTCAAAATTGATTATTAAGGCATCATACCACATAGGGACTGTTTTAAAATGTATAATTATAAACTTTATCACATAGAGATGTGAAAATCATATATGAAAACATATATGAAAATCATATATAAAATGTTAACATCATCTAAATAATATTTCATAAAATTCTGGGAGGTCTTTAGTTAGTCTCGTGTCTACATTCTGAAGTATCCTTGTCATATGGTAAGGCTATAGTTTAGAGAAATGGTCAACTAAAAAGTACACATCGTTCTAAGCACAGATTACTGAAGTGTCCAGAGCTGTCAAATGACATGTATTGCTCTACTTTTCCCAAAATATTACTGTTTCATGACATCAGTTTAAAGAGTAAGAAAATTATTTAACCAAAAAATAAGAAAATAGGAGAACAAAATTATTATTTCTGTATAAGTTATTTAAAAATTTGGAAGTGAATTTTGAATAGCTGATAATGTTTTCCACAATGTACCAAGTGATTTTCAGTTCAATTGTGCAGTCAGGTCTGACTCTTTGCAACCCCATGGACTACAGCACGTCAGGCTTCCCAGTCCAACACCAATTCCCAGAGCTTGTTCAAACTCATGTCTATCAGAGAGTCGGTGATGCCACCCAACCATCTCACCCTCTTTTGTCCCATTCTCCTCCTGCCTTCAATCTTGCCCGGCATCAGTATCTTTTCCAACTTTTGTTCTATTTCTTTTCTATTGCTGTGTCACAGATTACTAAATTTTAGTGGCTAGAAGTAAATTATTTATATTACAGTTTCTAGATGTCAGAGATCTAGGCATGCCTTAGCTGGGTTCTCCATTCAGGGTCCCACAAGGAAGAAATCAAAGTGTTAGATTGCATTCTAATATGGAAGCTGGACTAGAGAAGTATTCCCCTTAAACTCTTCCAGGCTGTTAAGAATAATTTCCTAGTAGCTGTGATTCAGGCAACTTGCTCCTTGAAAGTCAACGGCAAAGGGAATCTTTGTCTCTTCACGCCTCTAACTTCAAAGATTGCCTGACCCTCTTTTAGAAAAATCACATAATTAGATCAGACACACCAGATTAATTACTTCCTTTTATTTAACTTAGAAGGAACTGACAGAGACCTGAATTAAACTTGCAAAATTTCTCCACTTTCTTCATACAATGTGAACATGTTTTTAATACCCCACTCAAGGGGAGGAAATTTTATGGAGTGTATACAACAGGTGAAGTGAAGTGAAGTGAAGTTGCTCAGTCGTGTCCGACCCTTTGCAACCCCATGGACTGTAGCCTACCAGGCTCCTCCCTCCATGGGATTCTCCAGGCAAGAGTACTGGAGTGGGGTGCCAGTGCCTTCTCCAGGGGATCTTCCCGACCCAGGGATCGGACCCAGGAATCGAACCCGGGTCTCCAGCATTCCAGGCAGATGCTTTAACCTCTGAGCCACCAGGGAAGCCCATACAACAGGTAACAAGGATTTTTAAGAGCATCTTAGAATTCTGCCCACAACACACGTCCCAAGTATCCTTTCACACTGTATTTTCTCTCTCTGAGCAGTTCACCTAGCGGGATGAAGTCCTGCGATTTTTAATAATGAATTGTTTTTGGTTTCGATGATCTGAAATTTACCAGAACTAAAGCACAAAACTAGGTTCATTGTAGTTAAAAAACTTTAAGTGAATCATTGCCTTAGCATCTCTGTTCACAATATTTTTTGCCTTCTCTTTTGGTTGAGATATAATTCACACAGTGAAATACACAGACCTGAACTGTAAGGCTGGATGATTTTCACCAAACGTTAAGGCTCAGGTAGCCCACACCCAAATCAAGAAACAGAGTATTTTCATCAACCCAGAAAGATCCCTCGTGCTTCTTCCCAGTCAATGACTATCCATACTCATAGAGCCAATAACTGCTCTACTTATTCACAGATCAGATATGCTTACACTAAAACATGTTTGAAATCATTTCGTGCATCTTTTGTCAAATACATCTTTAAGGTTTATATTGTAAATTTTTAATTGTCTACTGGTAGGATTCTTTACCATCTGAGCCACCAGGGTAAAAGACAGGGAGGCCTGGCATGCTGCAGTCCATGGGGTTGCAAAGAGTTGGACACAACTGGGCAACTGAATACCACCACCACCACACTGGCAGGATATCACTTTGTTTATCAACAGTTTTAAATGGACATAGCTGGCTAGACAGCTGATCTCGACAACAGAGATGCATAAAAATCACCCCTGAGATCATCCGCCTCAACTTCAGTATTTATCAAACAGCTGTAGATGGTTCAATCGGAGACAAAGCCTATCTGTGTGTGAATAAAGACCTTGGGAGGCTTGCCCCTGGGTGTTTCTTATGCTTGCTTACACACTTTCTCTGCCCTAAAATATTTGCATTTTAGTAAAAGCCTAACATGAAGAAACTCTGTGGAGTTTTGTGATCCTTGAATATAGCTGACCTTTTGAAATCTTTAAAGTTCCAGCAGGGTTGGGATTTTCTTTTGTTGGTTTTGGTTTTTAGCTTCCTTTATATTTTCTAAATGTTGTAGATGTGCTGGTGAATAAAGTGAGTTTTACTTTCTCCTACCCAATTTGGATACCTTGTATTTCTGTTTCTTTGCTTGTGATAGAATCTATAGCACAAAGTTAAATATAAGTGGTTATTTCCTGATGTTGAGAAGAATTCAGACTTTCACTATTAAATAAAAATTTATCTTAAGTTTTTTAAGCATTTATTTTGAAATACTTTTAGTTATACAGAAGAGTTGCAAATACAGTACAGACATTCTCATATACAGTCCAACCAGTTTTCCCTATTGATGTCTTACTTAACTATGGCACATCCATGAAGACTAAGACATAAACAAACCCATTTCAATATTCTCGCCTGGAGAATTCCATGGACAGAGGAACCTGGAGGGCTATAGTCCATAGGTTCAAACATGACTGAGCAACTATCCCTTTCACTTTTATTCTGTGTCCTTACTTTATTTCTTTTTCAAGGATTGCTATATATTTTACACTTTACTTCTGATTTTTACATTTTTGTCCTCCACATTTTTAATCTTCTATTTATCTTGAGGTATCAACTGTTACCTTCATTTGCTCTTGTGTTGTTTGTAATTTAATTGTTGCGGGTCAGTTTTCTAAGGACATGTTTCTGGCCTGTTTTCACCATCGATAAGAATGTTACTCTGCAACTTGTTCTCTTTTCCTTTATGATTTTGCATCGGACTTAATTTTGACTTATTTTTATTGCTGATTCTTAGGTAAAATTTGTTTTCCTGAACTTTTGGAATCACATGTGTTTCAGGAAAGCTTCATAATATCCTTGAGCATTCTTATCTGTTACTTATAACAAAATATCATGAATACAAGTGGCTTAAATAACAGAAGTTTATATCTCAGTTTGAAGGCTACAAGTCCAAGATCAACAATTCAGTAGATTTGGTTTCTTCTCTTCTTATGAGGAAAACCATCAGACTGTATTAGGGCTCATTCATATAACTTTATTCTAACTTAATTATCCCTTTAAAGTTCTTCTGTTCTGATATAGTCACATCCTCAGATATTAAGGATTAAGACTTATACACATGAAATTTTTTGGCAGGAGGGCTTATTCAGTCTTTCTAACATGAGGTCACTTACAATTACCCAGTATTAAAAAGGACAAAACCCTTTCAGGTTTCAGCTATTTTACTCAGGTTGGAGAAACCTACACTCTGGGAAATACTTCCTGACTACTCCATGGTCTTCTGTTCTTGGGTCACAGATACTCTTTCAGTTCATTCCTTCTTCTTCCCGCATAGAATTAATACAATGTGGAACTTTAGTTTTTACTGGTTTGTCTCCATCTGCTTCTATGTTAGAGTGCATTAGGACTTACCACCTAGTTCTGCTGTGTATGTGGCTTATTGTTTGATGGTTTTACTATCGTGTTCCTCTGTATTTCCTTATGATGGTATTTTATGTTTTTTTTTTATTGGTCTGTATTTTGACAATACAGGGTTATCAACTTTAAATATTTTAAAAGACGTGCCCTTTGGTTTTATTGTCCATTTCTGTTTTTCCATTTTCTATTCCATTGATTTCTGCTCTTTAATATTTCTATCCTTATACTTATTACTTAAGATTTAACTTGCTAACATTTTTTAAGTTATTTTAATGTTATGTTTTAATTATCATTAATCCCAAAATATTATCTGATTTCTTCTTTCGGTTATTTGGAAGTATGTTACTTAATCCTCAGATAATTGGGGATTTTTCAAGTGTCTGCTTTAAAATTGATAACTAATTCAATTCTGTTATGGCCAGAGAATGTATTGTGGATGATTTAACTCTTTTAAATGTATTATCTCATTTTATGAAATAATATATGGTACCTTTTTGTGAACTTGAAAAATATGTGTATTATCAGTTTGTTGCTTAAGAGTGATTTATTTCTGTTGATTAGTTTCACAAGCTGTTGGTATAATATTTTCAAGTCTTCTGATTGTCTAATTGTTTTATCAATTGCAGGACTAGAAGTATTCACATTTTCAACTATGAACTGACTCCATTATCATTATCAAATGTCTATCTCTGGTGTATATAAATATTCTTTATCTTGATGTCTACTATGCACAGTATTTACAGATATACTCCAGTTTTCCCACAATTCATGCTTGCAGGCTATAAACACAGAAAAAGAACAGTAAGTCCCTAACAACCAGGATTAAGCTAGACACTGAAATATTTCTAAGAATTGCCTTCCAGTGAGGTTCAGAGTTTTTAATGAACAAGTTTCTAATAATTGACTGACCTTCTTTACTGCTGACTCTATTGTCTTTGTCATTTCTCAGTCCATTTCTGTTGACTCACCCTATTCCTAGTTATTGGTGATATTTTCTGGATTCATCACATATTTAATAATGTTTTCATTGTATTCTTGTACTTATGATGCTAAGTTCTTGAGCACCTAAATTTTTCTGATGTTTTCTTAATAGACATTTTTTTCCCTACAACAGTAAGTTGATTTCTTTGCAGTTAAGCTTGATCTTTTGATGCCTACTTTTAAGCACTGTTGGGAGATGGCAAGGGTGAACGTCGACATTCTAGGAATCAGTGAACTAAAATGGACTGGAATGGGTGAATTTAACTCAGATGACCATTATATCTACTACTGCGGGCAGGAATCCCTCAGAAGAAATGGAGTAGCCATCATGGTCAACAAAAGAGTCCGAAACGCAGTACTTGGATGCAATCTCAAAAATGACAGAATGATCTCTGTTCGTTTCCAAGGCAAACCATTCAATATCACAGTTATCCAAGTCTATGCCCCAACCAGTAATGCTGAAGAAGCTGAAGTTGAACGGTTTTATGAAGACCTACAAGACCTTTTAGAACTAACACCCCAAAAAAGATGTCCTTTTCATTATAGGGGACTGGAATGCCAAAGTAGGAAGTCAAGAAACACCAGGAGTAACAGGCAAATTTGGCCTTGGAATGCGGAATGAAGCAGGGCAAAGGCTAATAGAGTTTTGCCAAGAAAATGCACTGGTCATAGCACACAGCCTCTTCCAGCAACACAAGAGAAGACTCTACACATGGACATCACCAGATGGTCAACACCGAAATCAGATTGATTATATTCTTTGCAGCCAAAGATGGAGAAGCTCTATACAGTCAACAAAAACAAGACCAGGAGCTGACTGTGGCTCAGATCATGAACTCCTTATTTCCAAATTCAGACTTAAATTGAAGAAAGTAGGGAAAACTGCTAGACCATTCAGGTATGACCTAAATCAAATCCCTTATGATTATACAGTGGAAGTGAGAAATAGATTTAAGGGCCTAGATCTGATAGA
>SJYX01018000.1:189322-205855 GCA_006410675.1 Oreotragus oreotragus | reverse complement strand
CAGTACTTTGGCCACCTCATGTGAAGGGTTGACTCATTGGAAAAGACTCTGATGCTGGGAGGGATTGGGGGCAGGAGGAGAAGGGGATGACCGAGGATGAGATGGCTGGATGGCATCACGGACTCGATGGACGTGAGTCTGAGTGAACTCCGGGAGATGGTGATGGCCAGGGAGGCCTGGCGTGCTGCGATTCATGGGGTCGCAAAGAGTCGGACACGACTGAGCGACTGAACTGAACTGAACTGAGGAGATATCAGAGTAGATTCTACTCTATAGAGTTAAATTAGTTATTTTGAAATTATGTGGGTTTTTTGTTTATGTTTGTAATGTTGTATAGTAATGTACATTATTCTATTTGTGCCAGCTGTACAACATAGTATTATTTTATGGATTATACTCTATATAAAGTTACTTTAAAATATTGTCTACATTCTTTCTGCTCTCTTTGAATCTTGTTTATTTTATACTTAGTTGTTTGTACCCCTTAATGCCCTTAACCTTTCTTGCCCACTCATTAGTTACCACTAGTTTGTTCTCTGCATATGTTTCTTTTTTGTTATATTCATTTAGTTTATTTTCTATATTCTACATATAATTGAAAACATACCAGTATTTGTCTTTCTCTGACTTATTTCACTAAGTATAATACACACTACAATCTTCCATTATGTCAAAAATGGCAGTATTTCATTATTTTTTATGGTTTTATCATATTCTATTGTGTATTTATATATATCACACCTTCTTTACCCATTAATTTGTTGATGGAGACAGGTTATTTTTATATCTTGGCAATTGTAAACAGTGCCCATTTAAACACTAAGGTGCATATGTGTTTTCAAATTGGCATTTTCATTTTCTTTGTGCATTGGCAATAGTCGTTTTCACCTTAGCTGGACTAATGCTGAAACAGAAAAGGCTGGAACAGGAGTACAGTGTGAAATGGGATCCAGGGTGGTCCTGACAGGGTGGTCAAAACACCAGTAGTTTTCAAGTTGGTGCCTTTGCGCTGAAACTGGGAGCAAGCAAGTCTGTGTGTGTGCTCCTCAACAGTGAAGTCTGTTTCTTACAGCCCACTCTAAGCCCTGCTGCTGCTGCTCCTGCTAAGTCACTTCAGTCTGGTTTTCAAACCATCTAACGGGACTTACCTTTCTAGTGTCAGACCCCAGGGATGGGGTGACTTATATGGGGCTTGTACCCCTCACTCCTTAGTGAGGATGTCCAAGCCAATGATATTCCCCTGCTCTTCTGGGTCACCCATTAAGGGATGTAGTTCCCAATTAGATCGCTTCTCTTTCTGCCAGGTTCCTTGTTGTTCTTTCTTTAAAGTCTTGGTTATAGAAGAGCTGTTCTGCTAGTGTACAGGTCCTTCTCAACGACAGTTGCTCTGTGTAGTTGAATATCTGATGTATTTATAGGAGGAAGTGAGTTGAAGGTCTTCTTAGTTCACCATCTTGATCCCACCCCCTACCGAATTTATGTGTTTTTAAGACTTCTATTGGCAGGAGCTTTCCTTATATCCGGTTGCCTAAATTAATTAAATGGTTTTAAACTTAAGTAGTAATGTGTTTATATTAAAATGTATAGACACACAAGATGGATAAATTCAAGATTGTATAATGTATTCAGTCTTGGAAAGTATAGGTTCAAATTTACATCTCATTAGTTTATTTTAACACATTTCGTGAAGAATGACTATGGTTTTGCCATACGAGTGTGGAAAGATCTGCAGGGAATTCCATCCATGCAAAACCTTATAACATAACTAAAGATTTGAAAGTCTATTCAGGCAAGAAGTCTTGAAGAAATATCTACTTGGTAATCATAGCTGTGCATTGCAAAGCTGTTGTTGTGGTGTGGTAAGACATCTTTATTATAGGAGCTGAAGCAAGAAACCGTTGTTTGGGCTAGACATAAACCCTTCAAGAGTATTTTTATCATGACTTCAATTTTTGTTTTGACTAGTGTCATAGATTTGGAACACAGTCTGGCACAAAATGTGCAGTTCTGAAAGGATATCTCTAAACAGTCATTCATGAGCTTAACCAAATTTCTTGGTGCTACTATTTCAACAACCATACATAGCAACATTTAATATCCAAGCCAAGTCCCTAGAAAGAGGGCAAGATTCTCCCTGTAAATGCAAAAAGAAAACATTTAAAGAATTATTTATATTTATTTTGTTCTTTTCTCCTTTGACTCAAGAGTATTTCTGTAGGGAAAAATTATTCAGGTTAATTGTTTGGAAACATGACACTGGTATCCATCCAATTTTTATCATTTTCATTACATCAAACAAATTCCATTTTCATCTTTCACTAGCAAGACACCTTGACGTCAAGATGGGCTGAACTAAAGCCAAAGACAGGATTTTGCATGCTTCATGTTAGACTGTTAGTTCCTCCTTCTCCTGGATGACTAAACTTACATCTGATTTTCATATTCTGAAGTTTCATTTTCTTCCCTTTCTCTAGTAGCATGACTTACATCTAACATGCCGTAAAATTCTCATCAAAGCACTTTCAAATAGATGAAACTATAATGCAAATGTAATGTAAATAAGGTATTAATTCAGAAATTTTAAATTGAATTTTAAATAGATAAAACTTAAATTAAAACTTTTCTTGATAAGAGAAACCTTATAAGAAGGATATATCACACTAGGCCAAAAATAAAAGAGAACTACAGGTCATGCAGTATGGTTGTGACTACACTGTTGAGACAGCAGTGGTACTGAGAGCAGTTTTTCTGCACTTGAATGAGGCTGAACACTGCATTTGAATAATGCAGTAAAATCTTGCTCTTGTAAAACTACAGCACAGAAATAATGCATTATTTTGAATCATCTGTAAAACATGAAGAAACGTCAGCACAAGGACACTGAATACAGCCTTTTGTAACAGGGAAATCTAAAGCGTTACTAAGCACCCTCATTAAGGCATCACAAGCCAAGCTTTCTTTTCAAACCAGACTTAAAAACACTATTATATTTCGAGGGTTCAGATAAGTATCATGATGCATAAAGAAAACTTTTAAAATGTAAGTATTAAGAAGAAAAGAGATTTTCATAGAGATTTCAAAGGAAAACAACTTGAAAAAATCTATTAATAAGCACAAAGATAGAATTGGCTATGATCCAATTATAAAAGCACCCCTAAACAATTTTCAAACAGTATTCTTCAGTTGTATTTTAGCAAACAGAGGATCACTTTAAGTGCAAGAAGAGAAAAATGAAAAACAAATCTCTACCTTTCAAAAGCAACAGAAGTTTGCCATTTTATTGCTGTGTCTAAAGGGAATTAATTAATAAAGTTTCTCCATCACTCCCGGTTTGAAGTTATAGGAAAGGAGAAAGAAGTACAGATATGGAAAAAAAGCCAAGTTCTGCAGGTATAACATGAAAGAAATAAAGAATAACCTTCATTGAAACAAACCTATCTTGTAGTTTAAGAGAGATACTAGTAAGTTAAAAACAGGGTCATTCATTTTAGATGTTCTTTTAGTGAGGATCAAAGTATGCAAAAGAAATATTCACCTTTGAAGTTAGATTTTCTTCTTGAATTCACATACCCATAGTGCTTTTCACTTTTAATTTGCCTTAATGAATTTATTTATATATTAAGTAATTCTATGTGCAAGCACTCTTAATTGCTGCAAGCATACAACAGATCAATGTAAAGTTTCTTATATCTAGGAACTCACAGTCCAGCAAGTAGGGAGGGAGAGAATCACATGACCACTGCTGCTGCTAAGTCACTTCAGTCGTGTCCGACTCTGTGTGACCCCATAGACGGCAGCCCACCAGGCTCCCCCATCCCTGGGATTCTCCAGGCAAGAATACTGGAGTGGGTTGCCATTTCCTTCTCCAATGCATGGAAGAGAAAAGTGAAAGTGAAGTCGCTCAGTCTGTCCGACTGTTAGCGACCCCATGGACTGCAGCCCACCAGGCTACTCCGTCCATTGGATTTTCCAGGCAAGAGTACTGGGGTGGGGTGCCATTGCCTTCCCCGCACATGACCACTACAAAGATTTTAAAGTTGTATTCTGCACATTGATGGCATATCTATGGGGGTACTGTTCTCACAGGCATCGTGGATTTGTTATTAATTAAAACAATTTTTGGTCAATGACAATGAATTATATTACCTGAGTCTATGTGTTTGTTTTATTTTTCATTTTTAATATAGATATTTGGTAGACAACAATCAGCAAGGCTGTGGAACTACCATCAGTAAACTTTCCAAATACAGTCCAAAAGGATTAATTTTGATAAATTAAGTGTAGCCCAAATGCTAGCCTCACCTTTCCATTCTCACAAACTTGACTGGTAAACACATTTCAATGATTCCTTCAAAGGTCAACTATGATGTTTCCAACACTGATAACTAAAAGCATCATGAAAATGCTTAGATTTATGTGAGCAAGAGAACTATCATGTGAATCAAAATATTTGCATTTATAGAACCAGCGCATTCTCTTCCTGCATGCACCTTGACAAGGAAAGACAAGTACAATGAGCAGATGGTTTGATGAGAATCAGCATAAGAGTAATAACATCAACAGATATTTACTAGCAACAGGGTTAAAGTACCTAATGTGCATAAAAACATAAATACATATTCATAATTGGGTGTCTCTGGATATTGAGTCCATAAAATTCAAATGCTATGAATAAATGCCTAAACCAACCTTGTACAATTAGGATGGAATCATTAAACAAATAGTAATATCTCATGTCTGTAGATGTAGCTTTCTTGTTTTATTTATATATACATACATACATATATTTGCATGAGCATTTATTTCTGTTAGCATCTCTTTTTTTTTAGTTTTCATTAATCAACTCTTCTGATTGATTTATATTTTGTGTTAACCCCTTTCCACTGTCACTGGTACAGCACTGGTTTTCTGACCCTTTAGAAGCATGACTATCATTTAATATATTACATGTTGACTTTTATTTTTTTTGTATGTATATGTGTGTCTTTATTTTTTTATTTTTATTTTTTTGTATTTATTTATTTTTTTACACGAACTCCCAATCATGAACCCCCCTCCCACCTCCCACCCCACATCATCCCTCCAGATCATCCCCATATGTGTCAGAGAACACATGATTATTCAGTTGGGGGTGAGATGGAGATTATCCAAATTTGCAAAATATATAACAGATATTACCTGATCCTCAGTCTTAATAATGATTACTGATGTAAAATATTATGACTACTAGCAAATGTCTCCCTGTTGTAGAAGTTATGAGACCAAGAATCTAATGTATTTAAAATGAGAACTATTCTCACAGAAAAATAATGAGATTTTGGGTAATGCATGCTTTCATCATTTACAGGAATCAAACAATAGTTACTAACATACAATGTAAGAGAAGGAAAGAACCAAAGTATTTTCATAATACTACACTATCTTCCTAGTAGCCTACCTGACTATATACTTAACAAAAATGTATAAAGAAAGGTTGCTAATGCTATCTTGTCTGAAGATGCAATTCCTCTAAATTTCTATAACTTATTGAAAATGCTAAATTTTTGAACTTTAAAGACAACATCAATTGAATATTGTTGTTCAGTCACTAAGTCATGCCCAACTCTTTGTGATGCCATGGACTGCAGCACCTCAGGCTCCCCTGTCCTCCACTGTCTCACGTTCATTGAGTCCAACTCACTGAAAAAGACCCAGTATCGGGAAAGATTGAAGGCAAAAGGAGAAGGGGATGGCAGAGTATGAGATGGTTAGATATTAAGCATTACATTAAGTGAATATTATATGCCAAATGGGCTGATGCCAGTACCATGAATGGGGAAAAAATAAGAGTAGTATCTCAAAGTAATTAGTTAGGAACAGAAAGAATTAACAGCAATAACAAAAAATGCATTACAAAAATACAAAGCTATTTAAAATCTTTGAAACCATAAATTCTTTAGGCAATAATTAGATTAATGTGAAAATAGGAAAATTTAAAGCTCTTCCTCCAACATAATGCTATTTCAATTCTATTTGATTATTAAGCTTTTATAAAATTATTCATATTAATTATCAGAGGAACAAATATACCCAACAGCCACATTATGGAGTGAAATGCAAAATATGTATGCTGTATTAAAATAAATCATAAAACTTCAAAGAAATTTGGGCTTATACAAGTTTGCTTTGATTAACACTTCCAAGACCCTTAATAGAAAAAAAAAAAAAAAACAGCAAGTTTATATGAACTGTAAGGTCATATCTAGCTTCAAATTTATATTTTTTGGGGGGAGGGAGAGAGTTCCAAGTTGTTTTGGTTTCAAATAACAGAAATGCAATACTTGTTTAAGAAAAAAATTGCCTTGTACAAAATATAATACAATACCGGTTTGGGGGTACTACCTGGCACTAGGGCTAGATATGAGGCTCACTGTTATTTCTTTCCTTTATTATTAGGCTACTTCCTTCTGTTTTGACCTTTGGCAACTCTAACCCTGCATCATCCTCACCCCTACCTTCCATTTCCCGATAGTTCCAACAAAATTCCTAGAATTAAATTTCATTCTCTTCATGCCCATCCATGAATGTTTCACAGTAGCTAGTGGGCAGAACTACATGATTTGACAAGGTCTTGATTATGTGCCAGTTCCTTGGATGAGAGTGGCAACAGAGATTACCACAAAGGGAAACTGAGGGGCATTAACCATAATACTGTCTATCAGCACTTGGTGCCAGCTGAGCCTACATAGAAGATTTACAAATGGTCAATCTGCATCCGTGTTCCTCAGTATTCTCAGTTCCATCAAATGCTGGGTTATGGTTTATTTTCTTTCAACTGCTGTTTCTGCTCACTCAGGGTATCATCAAGCATTGGACAAGAATTCTTTCCTTGAATCGTTCCAAACCTATGGGAAAACCACTATATGGAACTGGTAGGCTATTTCTGTCACTAATAGTGGGCTCATGGAGTGATTTATCCTAGCACAAATACTCCATTCAGTTGAGTTCAGTCACACAGTTGTTGCTGACTCTTTGTGACCCCATGGACTGCAGTACTCTATGCTTCCCTGTCTATCCCCAATTCCTGGAGATTGCTCAAACTCATGTCCATTGAATTGGTGATGCCATCCAACCATCTCATCCTCTGTCGTCCCCATCTCCTCCCACATTCAATCTTTTCCAGCATCATGGTCTTTTCCAGTGAGTCAGTTCTTCACATCAGGTGGCCAAAAAATTGAAATTTCAGCTTCAACATCAGTCCATCCAACGAATAGTAAGGACTAATCTCCTTTTGGATGCACTGGTCTGATCTCCTTGGAGACCAAGTGACTCTCATGAGTCTTCTCCAACACCACAGTTCAAAAGCATAAATTCTACATGCTCAGTTTTCTTTATGGTCCAACTCTCACATCCATACATGACTACTGGAAAAACTATAGCTTTGACTAGACAGACCTTTGTCAGCAAAGTAATGACTCAGCTTTTGAATATGCTGTCTAGGTTGGTCATAGCTTTTCTTCTAAGGAGCAAGGGTCTTTTTATTTCATGGCTGCAGTCATTATCTGCAGTGTTTTTGGAGTCCAAGAAAATAAAGTCTCTCACAGTTTCAAATGTTTCCCCATCTATTTGCCATGAAGTGATAGGACTGGATGCCATGATCTTAGTTTTTATAATGTTGAGCTTTAAGCCAACTTTTTCACTCTCCTCTTTCACTTTCATCAAATCTCTTTAATTCCTCTTCACTTTTTGCTATAAGGGTGGTGTCATCTGCACATCTGTGGTTATTGATATTTTCTCCCAGAAATCTTGATTCCAGCTTGTACTTCATCCAGCCTGGCATTTCACGTGATGTAATCTGCATACAGGTTAAATAATCAATATGACAATATTCAGCCTTGACGTACTCCTTTCCTGATTTGGAACTATTCCATTGTTCCATGTCCAGTTCTAACTGTTGCTTCTTGACCTGCACACAGGTTTCTAAGGAGGCAGGTAAGATGGTCTGGTATTCCCATCTCTTTAAGAATTTTCCAGTTGATTGTGATTGACACAGTCAAAGAATTTAGCATAGTCAATGAAGCAGAAATAGATGTTTTAAAGGAACTGTCTTGCTTTTTCTATGATCCAATTTATGTTGGCAATTTGATCTCTGGTTCCTCTGCCTTTTCTAAATCCAGCTTGAACATCTGGAAGTTCATGGTTCACGTACTGTTAAAGCCTGGCTTGGAAATTTTGAGCATTACTTTGCAGGTGTGTGAGATGAGTTCAATTGTGCAGTAGTCTAAACATTCTTTGGCATTGCCTTTATTTGGGATTGGAATGAAAACTGACCTTTTCCAGTTCTGTGAGCTCTGCTGAGTTTTCCAAATTTGCTGGCATATTGAGTGCAGCATTTTCACAGCATCATCTTTTAGGATTTCCAACAGTTCAGCTGGAATTCCATCACCTCCGCTGGGTTTGTTCGGAGTGATGCTTCCTAAGTCCCAGTTGACTTCACTTTCCAGGATGTCTGGCTCTAGATGAGTGATCACTATCATGATTATCCAGGTAATTAAGATCTCTTCTGTATAGTTCTGTGTATTCTTGCCACCTCTTAATATCTTGTGCTTCTATTAGGTCCATACCATTTCTGTCTGTGCCCATCTTTGCATGAAATATTCCCTTGGCATCTCTAATTTTCATGAAGATATCTCTATTCTTTCCCATCATATTGTTTTCCTCTATTTCTTTTCATTGATCACTTAGGAAGGCTTTGTTATCTCTCCTTGCTATTCTTTGGATCTCTGCATTCAAATGGGTATATCTCTCCTTTTCTCCTTTGCCTTTAGCTTCTCTTCTTTCCTCAGCCAACCATTTTGCCTTTTTGCATTTCTTTTTCTTGGGGATGTTCATAATCACTGCCTCCTGTACAGTGTTACAAACTTCCATCCATAGTTCTTCAGGCACTCTATCATCTAATCCCTTGAATCTTTTTTCTCATTTCCATTGTATAATTGTAAGGGATTTGATTTAGGTCATACCTGAATGGTCTAGTGGTTTTCCCTAGTTTCTTCAACTTAAGCCTGAATTTGGCAATAAGGACTTCATGATCTGAGCCACAGTCAGCGCCCCATCTCATTTTTCTAACGGTGTAGAGCTTCTCCATCTTTGACTGCAAAGAATATAATCAATCTGATTTCAGTATTGACCATCTGGTGATGTCTGTGTGTAGAGTCATCTCTTTTGTTGTTGGAAGAGAGTGTTTGCTATGACCAGTTCTTTTGACAAAATTCTGTTAGCTTTTGCCTTGCTTCATTTTATACTCCAAGCCCAAACTTGCCTGTTATTCCACGTATCTCTTGACTTCCTAATTTTGCATTCCAGTCCCCTATGATGAAAAGGAAATTCTTTTTGCATGTTAGTTCCAGAAGGTCTTGTAGGTCTTCACAGAGATGTTCAAATTCAGCTCTTTGATATTAGTGGTTGTGGCATTGACTTGGATTACTGTGATACTGAATGGTTTGCTTTGGAACAGAGATCATTCTGTCATTTTTTGAGATTGCACCCAAATATTCCCTTAGAAGTTTTATAATATTAAAACTGTACCCCACAGCTAGTACCATGAGGAATCTTGATCTCAGAAATTTGTATTCAGGGAACGTAAAGGGATGGAATGTCTACAGCAGTTTTGTCCAGTAGGATTTTTTGTGAAGATGAAAATTTTTAAATGCTGTGCTGTGGAATTTAGTAGTCACTGCTCATGTGTGACTTCTAAGTACTTGAAATATGACTAGTTTGACTGAAAGTTGAAATTTTATGTAATTTTATGTATTTTAAATTTAAATAGCACATATTGGACAACATGCTGCTGCTGCTAAGTCACTTCAGTCATGTCCGACTCTGTGTGACCCCATAGATGGCAGCCCACCAGGCTCCCCCATCCCTGGGATTCTCCAGGCAAGAATACTGGAGTGGGTTGCCATTTCCTTCTCCAATGCATGAAAGAGAAAAGTGAAAGTGAAGTCGCTCAGTCTGTCTGACTGTTAGCGACCCCATGGACTGCAGCCCACCAGGCTTCTCCGTCCATTGGATTTTCCAGGCAAGAGTACTGGGGTGGGGTGCCATTGCCTTCCCATAGCGCTAGACAAACTACGTGGGGTCTTATCTCTGTGGTTCACCATCATATTCTTCGGCAGTAAAGTTTCTGGAACCTAACATTTTTGTTGTTGCTGACATACAGCAAGAGCTGACATGTAATCAGTCCCTCATATAAGCCAAGCACTCTGCTAAGCTTCTTTAAGAACTTTATATAAATATCTTTTCAAAGATGCCTCACATCTAACTTAATAATACAGGACATATCTTAGAAGTCCAGAATGTTGTGGCAGACAGTGAAAGACTCCAGCCCATAATAAAGTATGAGTTGAATAGCTTCAATTCAAAAGTATAATCTGCTAACAGATATACATGTATATCATCATCACTTTGCTTTTTATAAACTTTATGGAGGTATGACTGGTTCCGTCTTTCTATCTGTAAACTGAGGTGAGCAGCTGTGCTCACCACATAGTATTTTGGGGATCAAATTCAATATGTGTAATATACTTAGAATAGCTTCCAAGAGATAGTGTTGAATAAATATTCAACATTATAATAATTATTAATGTTATCAATGGCCTTTATAGAATGTTTCTCCACCTAGTTCTATCTAGGACATTTCATGATGTGACAGAAACCATCTGCTCCAATTAACTCTCGAGTACACCTAAGCACCACTGGATCCCTCAAACTCCAGAGCAGAAGACTATAAGGTCTACCTGTCACTATCTTGTCAGTATTCTCTCATCAACTCTCCAGATTTGAGAATTCCTATTTGTTAATTCCTAGATTAACTTTTCTTGGGCTCCAAAGTCACTGTGGACAGTGAATGAAGCCACAAAATTAATAAGACACTTGCTCCTTGGAAGACAAGCTATGACAAACCTAGAAAGCATATTAAAAAGCAGAGACATCACTTTGCTGACAAAGGTCTGTATAGTCAAGTTAGAGTTTTTCTAGCAGTCATGTACAGATGTGACAATTGGACCATAAAGAAGGCTGAGCACCAATGAATTGATGCTTTTGAACTACAGTGCTGGAGAAGACTTTTGAGAGTGCCTTGGACAGCAAGGAGATCAAACCAGTCAAACCTAAAGGAAATCAACCCTGAATATTCATTGGAAGGACTGATGTTGAAGCAGAAACTTCAGCACTTTGGCCACCTGATGTGAAGAGCCAACTCAATGGAAAAGACCCTGATGCTGGAAAAGTTGAGGCCAGGAGAAGGGGCAACAGTGGATGAAGTGGTTGGATGTCATCACCAACTCAATGGACATGAGTTGGAACAAACTCTAGGAGACAGGGAAGGAGAGGGTAGCCTGGCATGCTGCAGTTCATGGGACTGCAAAGATTCAGACATGACTTAGTGACTGAACAGCAGAGATTATCTTTGATAATAATAATAGTCTTTCAAGAGTGACTATATCTCCTATTTTCTAAGAAAGTTCATATTCCATGACTTTCATTAGACAATCATAGCAAGATATTCAAAAACTCTGATAATTAGAAACATAAAACCCAATTCAGAAGATTTCTGAAAAAGTTTTAAATTTTACAAAGTAGCTATAAGTTCACTGACCCTTTAATCTGATCTTCACAACAGCTTGTAATAGAAGTATCAGCAAACATATTTCAAAAATAAAAATACTAAAAATCAAAGACACAAAAAAATAGAGATGAGAGTGGCATCATGACTAGGAAGAGGATTCCATTCTTGAACCCAGGTCTTAGAAATCCAAATCCAGAGATGTTTTTCTTTTATTTCTAAACTTCAGACATTCTACAATGAGTTTTAAGTGGTAAGGGTACTTTGTGGATAAAACAAGACATGGGAGGGAGAAGTGCTTAGTTTACACCTCTTCAATCAGGAAAGGAATCCATCCACGCTGTATACTGTCACCCTGTTTATTTAACTTATATGCAGAGTGCATCATGTAAAACACTGAGCTGGAAGAAGCACAAGCTGGAATCAAGATTGCTGGGAAAAATATCAATAACCTCAGATATGCAGATGACACCACCCTTGTGGCAGAAAGTGAAGAGGAACTAAAGGGCCTTTTGATGAAAGTCAAAGAGGAGAGTGAAAAAGTTGGCTTAAAGCTCAAAATTCAGAAAACTAAGATCATGGCATCCAATCCCATCACTTCATGGCAAATAGATGGGGAAACAGTGACACTTCATGGCAAATAGATGGGGAAACAGTGACAGACTTTATTTTGGGGGGGCTCCAAAATCATTGCAGATGGTGATTGCAGCCATGACATTAAAAGACACCTGCTCCTTGGAAGAAAAGCTTTGACCAACCTAGACAGCATATTAAAAAGCAGAGACATTACTTTGCCAATAAAGGTCCATCTGGTCAAAGCTGTGATTTTTCCAGTAGTCATGTATGAATGAGAGTTGGACTATAAAGAAAGCTGAGCACCAAAGAATTGATGCTTTTATTCTGTGGTGTTGGAGAAGACTTTTGAGATTCCCTTGGACTGCAAGGAGATCCAACCAGTCCATCCTAAAGGAAACCAATCCTGAATATTCATTGGAAAGACTGATGATGAAGCTGAAACTCCAATCCTTTGGCCACCTGATGCAACAAACTGACTCACTGGAAAAGACCCTGATGCTGGGCAAGATTGAAGGCATAAGAAGGGGATGACAGAGGATGAGATGGCTGGATGACATCACTGACGTGATGGACATGAGTTTGAGTAGGCTCTGCGAGTTGGTGATGGATAGGGAAGCCTGGCGTGCTGCAGTCCGTGGGGTCACAAACAGTCAGACGTGACTGAGCAACTGAACTGAACTGATTAGGTTTCAAGGTCGCTTATTTTTTTAAAAAAGAATCAAACTGTATATCTGGCTGTTGTTCTTGAGTCGCTAAGGTGTGTCCACCTCTGCAACCCCATAGACTGTAGCCCAGCAGGCTCCTTTGCCCATGGCATTTACCAGGCAAGAATACTCGAGTAGGTTGCCATTCCCTTCTCCAGGGGATCCTCCCAACCCTGGGACTGAAGCCGTGTCTCCTGCATTGGCAGGTGGATTCTCTACCACTGAGCCACCTGAGAAGCCACTGGATTATTTTGCTGTACCTCAAAAAATAAACTTCATAAACTTTTCAGCAAGAAAAAATAACAAGGGGGGAGATTGAAGGCATAAGAAGGGGATGACAGAGGATGAGATGGCTGGATGACATCACTGACGTGATGGACATGAGTTTGAGTAGGCTCTGCGAGTTGGTGATGGATAGGGAAGCCTGGCGTGCTGCAGTCCGTGGGGTCACAAACAGTCAGACGTGACTGAGCAACTGAACTGAACTGATTAGGTTTCAAGGTCACTTATTTTTTTAAAAAAGAATCAAACTGTATATCTGGCTGTTGTTCTTGAGTCGCTAAGGTGTGTCCACCTCTGCAACCCCATAGACTGTAGCCCAGCAGGCTCCTTTGCCCATGGCATTTACCAGGCAAGAATACTCGAGTAGGTTGCCATTCCCTTCTCCAGGGGATCCTCCCAACCCTGGGACTGAAGCCGTGTCTCCTGCATTGGCAGGTGGATTCTCTACCACTGAGCCACCTGAGAAGCCACTGGATTATTTTGCTGTACCTCAAAAAATAAACTTCATAAACTTTTCAGCAAGAAAAAATAACAAGGGGGGGTCACTGTTCTACTAACAGGCAGTTTTAACTTCAGTCTACTTTACATAAAGACAGTAAGGAAAAATGATCATTAATTACATTTTACTTTTTACTCAAATATCTGGTTTCTGTACTATAGTGCAAGGGGTCACAGAAGATTCAGACATGTCTCAGCAACTAAACAACAACTTGTTTATGCTACATGTCTGCTGCCCAAATAGATACATTGTTGCTATTGAAACAGATGTTTATGTGCTTACTTCTGTATCAAGTATTGTTTTCTCTCTGGGAATAATTAATTTTCATCATTGTTCTTTCACACATATATTGTTTTCTCAGTTTCTTCTTCAATCTCAAAACTTTTACTTAAAAGAGGAAAATAAAAGGCACAAAGAAGTTTGATGTCAAAGAAAAGTACCTGACTGAAAAATGTTTGAGTGCATTCTATACCTGTTATCTTAAAATGAAACTTCAAAGAAAATGATGAAAGATTTTCAAGCTCCTGACTCTCTCTCTATATATAAAAAATTAAATGATGAAAAGCCATGAAAATGAATAGGTCTTTCTAATTGCACGTGTGGTTGCCTACGGGACTCATTCTAGCTTTTCATTTATTTCTGGCTTTTCTTTTGGTGGAAGGAGATTATGCTTCTTTAATAGAGGAGCATTCTGAATGACTTTAGTACAACACTTAAATATACTACATAAAAGGGTTTATTTAATCGAGGGCTATGATTTTGTGATACTGTTTCTGACCCACGGTACAAGAACTGGCTTTTAATGCATAAAGATATCTGGTTACCATAACTATAATTACCATAATTTTACACCTATTAATTTTGTCTGTAGAATTAATTTCCATAACTTATGACTTGAAACAAAAACATCAGCCTTGTTCCATAGTTTCCAAGAGCAGAATCATGATAAACCTCATAATTGCCAAATGGTATTATTATTTTTTTCCTTTTTCCAAACTGGTTCCCTCTTATTAAAATTCAAACAGCTGTGAAATGGCCAGGCGATTTGAAGATGAAAGTAAATGTGAAGTGACCTTCATCCATGCTGAACAAATAGAATATTATAAACATACTTTCCAGTTGAAGTTACACAAAGCAAATTAAGAAATACCTAGGGCTATAATTTACTATAAAAATGTTTCTTAAATTTCTGACAGTTTCATTTAACTGACTAATTAAATTTGCTTGTAGGCATTTTAGAGATGGAATCTAATAACCACACTGTCATTTGGGAAGAAAATGAAAATTACTTTTTTGTGTGTGAGATACATTTGTAATGGTCCAGGTCTCATACTAAACATTTGACAAATATCTATAAGTACTTATGCCTAGTTGTATTAGATAATAAAGCCAATTCTATTAAAAGATGATTAAAAGAAAATCTCACATATAATAGCTTGGAACTCTAAATTTGTATTTTCTAAAGGACCTGCCAAGGAAAGAAGTTAAACATATTTCTACAATAAGAACAATATGCACTTATTTATATTTAGTTTACTCACTTCATGAGATTAGCACGAGAGGATAACCCACTTTATTATTCCCCATGTTTGACAGGGTACTACTCCTTTTCCTCAATGATCTGGATAAATCTCATCCCCACGAGACTGCATTTCTAGATGCCAGCCAAACACTGTTGTGGAGGACTTGGAATTCAGTTTCCCAGTATATAAGCTTATATGTTCAGAAAGCTAATAGATTTTTTATTTTCTTCTAAAGAAAACCCCAAATACAAACTCTTTTTTTGAGGCATGGTGTAAGGCTGTAAGGGAAAACATTTAAACAGAGTGTTGTAAGCAGTGTCTTCAGGTGAATCTTAGAATAAAATACCCTACAATCTTCTATAATTATACCCTCAAATTGTGGATAACGGTCAAAACACTAATTTTCTCTTTAGAAACAATCCAGGATCTTGGCATATAAAATATAAAACACCTGATGACGTTTAATAATTATCTCCTTTCATTATGTGTAATTGTGTTACTCATTCATGAAAATGACATTTAAGAGAAAAAAATGAAATCTACAATTATATAATTATTTTGCCAAAGCTCTGTGAAAATCAGACTATCTCAGGACTTAAAATTTCACTGAATTTATGTGCAAAATTATTCACATTTTTTAGTTCCTCTCTTACCTTTTATTAACCTAAGAACTCTCTGAAATTGTGGAGTGGTATCTGCTCATGGTGGAATATCCTTCAGCCACTTCCCTGGTGGTTCATACGATAAAGAATCTGCCTGCAATACGGGAGATACAGGTTCAGGTCCTGGGTTGGGGAGATTCCTTGAAGAAGGAAATGGCTACCCATTCCAGTATTCTTGCCTGGAGAATGCCGTGGACAAAGGAGCTTGGCAGGCTACAGTCCATGGGGTCGCAAAGAGTCAGACATGATTGAGCAACTAACACTTTCAACACTAGTATAATACCAGACATACAGAAGTCATTCAGTATGCATTTGCTGAATTGAACTGATTGAAATGTTTAAAATGAAAATAAACTAATAGGGTATGGCATTCAGGGAAGGGGAAAGTTAAAAAGATTAAACCTCCACTGCCTTTATTATTCTTGCCCCGCTAGTGATTTCATGTGTGTGTGTGTGTGTTTTTTTCCCCTAATTAAAAAAAAAAAAAAAGAAAAAGAATCAATCCTCAAATTTGTAGCAAAGGTGAGAAAATACTTCCATTATGGCAAACTTGATACTAATTTTGGTATTAATTGGAGAAACCCAGGAGGATTTCTACACTTCAAATTTCTCTCGCTGCATAGAAAATTTAAGTCAACACCACCAGAGTCCCTTCTATTAATACCATCCCAACTTCATTTTTAAT
>SJYX01018000.1:174379-184522 GCA_006410675.1 Oreotragus oreotragus | reverse complement strand
TCTAGTCAAACAGTACATTCTGAAACTTGTCTCCACTGAAAAGGCACTAAATCCTGGTGTGTGATCCATCTGTGGGATTCATTCTGGAGTCAGACACAGAGTAGAAGAGTATAATAACCAGAGTCACTTCTCACTGAAAATTTTACTTTGTATTGGAGGGGACAGAGAGTCAAATTAGTATTCTAAGGTGTGTATGTATCAGAAAGAAGCTACTCCGTATTGAAATCAAGCCTACAAGAGAAAATAGCCATAAGTGAATAATGATGACTGTTGGGGACTTTCCTAGTGATGCAGTGGATAGGAATCCATCTGCCAATACAGGGGACATGGGTTTGATCCCTGGTCCAGAAATCCCACATGCCGCAGAGAAACTAAGCCCATGTGCCACAAGTACTGAGCCCATGCTCTGGAACCTGGGAACCATAAGCACTGAAGCGCTCATGTCTAGAGTCCATGCTTCACGATAAGAGAAGGCACTACAGTGAGAAGCCCAGGTACCACTAGAAAGTAGCCCATACTCTCCACCACTAAAGAAAGTCTATGCACGGCAACAAAAATCCGGCACAGCCAAATAATACTAATGGTTATCATTCAAAGCAGAAAATTTATCCTTAGTATCAATACATTTGCTAGCTAATAAAGCAATGGGAAGCCACAGTCATTGGATATCACTCAGAGAAGCTCAGTATATTCAAGTTCACCTCTGAAAGCTTGATAAGCTTGATAGCTATTTTGTTAAAGAATCCTTGTGATGATACAGTCAGTGCAATTCATACTTACACTAGGATAATGAATTTGCTCCTCTGACACTAATTATCCTTTCTGGAAAGAATCCCAGCTCCCAAGGGTAGACATATGAAGATGTTCTGGAACAAAATTTTGTGCTGTGTGCTTCTCATCTATAATGTCATGGCATCCCAGGCACAGGTTACTGAACAGAATACAGATTTAACAGAGTAGAAGAACTATCATTCTTTCACTTATCATACAAAACAAACAACATAAACAAAAAAACTCCAAGTTTTAGAAGAAACAGTATAATTCTTTTGGATACCACAGGGTGAGTAACTCTTTTCTGAGTACTGTTAAAGGGGAAGTGAATGATCATCTTATACGTATGAAAAGAAAGTGGAAATTATGCAAAAGGTAATCAGATTTACCTTTCCTACTTGAATTTCTTTCAATTTATAGCTATTGTTTTCACAGCCCTCAGGAGGGAAAGGAAGATCCCTTAGGAAGATTCCTTAGAGAAGGAAATGGCAACCCACTCCATTATTCTTGCCTGGAAAACTCCACGGACGAAGGGGTCTGATGGGCTACAGTCCATGGGATCACAGAGTCAGACACAACTGAAGTGACTTAGCATGCACAGTACACACTTGCTATTTCAGTTTCTGTAACATTCTATGTCTTACTGTCACTTAGGGGTAAGAGATGCTGTTTATGATCAGCTTGACAGTTTAGGGATAGTGAAGATATCAAAAGTTGGGAATATGTTATGCTTGAAGAAGGATTAACAACACTGCATTTGTTAAATTAAAACAAAATAAATGTTTTTAATCTGAGAGATAAGCCATTATTTCCCTCACAGACCTCCAGGAAGAGGATCAGATGGGTTCCCAGGACAGATGTGATCAAGAGGTAATTTTGAGGAATTTCAAGTTCTTTGGTGACTTTCCAAATATTCTCTAGGTTACTAATTGAGGAGATATTTATATAAAGACTAATAATAGAGAAAATGAGAGGAACAAGCCAAAGAATGAGGGGGAAGAAAGAATGAGAGCTGCATGGAGAAGCACACTCCTCTTTATTCCTCTGAAAGGCTGAGAAGAGTGAAGGCATAATGCTCTGTATGACTCAAAGTGCTCTTAAAAAAAAAAAAAACTCCAGTATTCTTGCTTGGAGAATCCCATGGACAGAGGAGCCTGGAGGACTACAGAATATGTGGTCACAAAGAGTCAAATATGACTGAATCGACTTAGCACAGGACAAAAATACGGCAAAGTTAAAGCCTCTCCACCCTAACTGCCCTCAAGCTACCCAGATAGGGGTGGTTAGTATGAAAATCTCCAAGGGGAACAAGGGTGAGGCACATTCCACATTGCATTCCAGACGTCCCCAGTGGCATTGAACCCAGAGGCCCGTAGTGGTGACCTACTCAGTAGTACACCCTCTTTTTACTTCCTTCTTTTCTCTATCACTTTCCCACTTCCAGAGGTGCTTCTGGGGGTCACCCCTCAATAAACCACTTGCACTAAAATCCTTAGCTCAGGACTTTGCTTTCTGGAGGAACCCAAACCAAAATGTTTGTTAATATTGATACTTAATGGCACTTACTGGAGAGTGAGGAAGACAAGTCATCATACCAACTGTTGGGTAATTAAACTCATACTAGGCATCATTAAACTCCCATTTGTAATTGAATGTACTCAAGTACTGGCGAAGACATTTTAGTTTGGAAATGGCTCAGGCATTGTTTAGAAGATTTTCATTTTTTATAAAAGCAATTAGTACATGCCAAGTACAAAAAACACGTAAGCTACCGGAAAGGTAGTATTAAATATCAATGAAACTGAAAATAAATAGTTTCTGCCTTCTTTGATTTTTGAATTCTAAAGACAAATACAGACATACACAAGACAGTCTGAATATAACACGGTTTTGTGGATTTCTTCTTAATCACTGCCTTCTGTTTGTTGTATTTTAGGCTTAGAAAACACCTGAAAATTGTAGTTGCTTATATAATCAGACGCTTGACAACAATTCCAGGAAAATTATCCTTATCTTTCTTTTATAATGAATCCTAGGAACAATCAGGTCAATGGAGAATCTTAGGTGCTGCTGAGAACTACCAATTTGCTGACAATCATTGAAATTGTGCTGTATTAAAGCTTCTTTAAGGACACACAAAGCAGGATGTAAATAACCCTCTTTATTTTTCTCATTTCAGCTTTGGTTTTTTCCCCATGTTAATCAAATCCAGTGTTATTGAAGACAATATGGCATAGAAAACTATATCTGATTTTTTTCCCAGGTGGTTATTATTTTACAATTATCTGGCAAAATAAGGACCAATATTTAGTCAGTTCCCATCTGTGAGACTTTGTCCATCCATGTTATTTACGATACATGAAAACCTACTTAGCAAACATAGAGAAATATAATATATTCAGCAATCAAACACTGGAACATGACTGCCTGGTATTAAATAAGATGAGCCAGTGCTGTGAAATGGCCTTTTATGGGAAGACTGTTTCATAATCACGAGTAATGATAGGTAAACCTCTTCCCAGGTGCAAATTGGGGAAAGCTATGTCCTCAAAAGACTGCTGCCAACTGCCTAGATGACCTTAGCTGAGTCTGTTTCACTCTCTGAGTCTCAATTTTCTTATCTGCATGTTGAAGGGTTTCTACCAGATGCTACATGAGGTCTCGCTGGGAGCTTAAAGTCAATGTCTCTTCCCAGAGTGACCCAAAGCAGAACACAGCTCACCTGGCAGGGACTGGGTTATGGGGACAAAAGAACACAGTGAAAGTCTCTGAAAAGAATTGCATGGTTACTTCTATGCATCCTTCCAGTCAAATTATAACCCCACCTCTTCCTGAAGCTCAGGTTCCAGAGAAGAGGGCAGGAAAGAGGGAGATGGGACATCAGGACATGTGGGCCATCAGCCTGACTGATATTCAGGGCAGGGCTAGGAGCTAGAGTGGAAGCCAAGGATTATGCCTGGAGCCAAAGTGAGCAGCAGAGAAAGGACTGAGGAGCTGTAATTAATTGACTAACAGGCTCCCAACAAAGGCGCTTCAAAGTAAGATCCACGGACTTTTGTTAGAAATGTTCTCAGGGCAGCTACCATCATTGCTGCAAATGGGGGGCCTACCGTGTGCTTGGGAGTTACTGGAAACCAAAAGTGACTTACACGTAGCCTTCTCCTGGGAGTTTAGAATGTGGATGGACAGATATGTATACCACCAATCAGCAACAGTAGTTTGCAGATGGCACTAAAATAAGCATCTAATCAAGTGCTGTGGGAGCTCAGAGAATTAAATCTGGTTCAACCAAACTGGGAGGGATAGAGGTAGGCTTTGTAATGGAGCTGGTATTGAAACTGGCCTCTCCTTGGCAGGTGAGTAGGATCCTCAGGTGGAAGATTAGGGAAGAGAAGAAAAAACAGCATGAGGAGAGGGGTGAAGGAATGAGATGATGTGCTGTGCCTGGTTCCAGTGAGAGGCAGAGTGTAGCTGGAGAAGGAGGGTTGTACAGGTGGGAGCAGGTGAAGCTGGAAGAGAGGCTGACCTGAACTAGGAAGTGCTTTGACTCTCATGCTGAGGGATCTGAGCCACAACCAGCTGCTCCATCAGATGTCTAGGTGGCCAAGCCTATCTACCGTAAGTGGCGATAGGAGAAAAGAGAATGAGGGACCCAATAGAGGAAGGGAAAGAGAAGTTACAGCCACCTTGCCATGCCAAGTGAGACGAAGTGCTTAGGAATGTTAGTGACTGAGACATGGGCTGCAGAAGAAAGTTTGAAGAGAGAGACAATAAATTCAATTTGGTAAAGTCTGGAACATCCATGAGAAGCTCATAGTCCATTGATAACGTGGTTCTGAAGTTTGGGAGACAGCCAGGGCTGGATTATCTGCTTAGGAGGAAGCAGTGGGAGTAGATGACATTTCAATGTAGATTTTTTTATGAATAAGGATATTACTTTCCATTACAACAGTGACCAGAATAATAATTTCATACATTCCGTATTCAAATTTCAGTAACTGTATCTAAGAAGTCCTGTGTAATTATTTTTTCTTCATTTGGATCCAAGCCGGGATTGTGTATTTCATTGAGTCATCATGTTTTTTTGGTTTCCTTGAAATGAAACAGTTCTCAAGCCTTTCCTTATCTTGCATGACATTAACACTTTTTGAAGAGTACAGACTGGTTATTGTATAGAATGTCATTCAGTGTGGATTTGATTATGCTTCCTCAAGACTTGATTAAGCTTTCTAATATTTTTAGAATGGCCCCAGAAGTGATGTGTCTTTCTCATGACATCCTATAAGGAGGTACATGACATTGTCTTATTCCCTTATCAGGGACAGAATCTTTGATCGCTTGATAATGCAGAGTCTGCCATGTTTCTCCACTGTGAAGTAGCTATTTTCCTTTTAAAATGAGTAATTTATGAAAAGATACTTTGAGACTATGTAAATATCCTACTCCTCATTAGACAATCACCTGCCATTAGTGTTTAGTATTCACTGAGATGGGCTCAATAAAGGACAGAAATGATATGGACCTAACAGAAGCAGAAGATATTAAGAAGTGGTGGCAAGAATATACAGAAGAACTATGCAAAAAAGATCTTCACAACCCAGATAAGCATGGTGATGTGATCACTCACCTAGAGCCAGATATCCTGGAATGTGAAGTCAAGTGGGCCTTAGGAAGTATCACTATGAACAAAGCTAGTCGAGGTGATGGAATTCCAGTTGAGCTATTTCAAATCCTGAAAGATGATGCTGTGAAAGTGCTACACTCAATATGCCAGCAAATTTGGAAAACTCAGCAGTGGGCACAGGACTGGAAAAGGTCAGTTTTCATTCCAATCCCAAAGAAAGGCAATGGCAAAGAATGCTCAAACTACCACACAATTGCACTCATCTCACACGCTAGTAAGTTCAGTTCAGTTCAGTGACTCAGTTGTGTCCGACTCTGCGACCCCATGAATCGCAGCACACCAGGCCTCCCTGTACATCACCAACTCCTGGAGTTCTCTCAGACTCACATCCATCAAGTCCGTGATGCCATCCANACTCCAGGAGTTGGTGATGGACAGGGAGGCCTTGTGTGCTGTGGTCCATAGGGTCACAAAGAGTCGGAAGTGACAGCAATTGAACTGAACTGAGGCAGATATGATCAAACATCACACCACTATGCTGTGTGCCTTCTAGCTTCCCTTCCAACAATGCTGAACTTCAGAAATAGCTAGAAAAGGAAAGCATTTTCCTTGTGTTCAAGGTAGTAAAACTGAAACCCAGAATGTCAGGATTTTTTTGAGGTTTGGCATTGATTTGAAATGTAGCCTAAAATAAATTAGTCATTGGTTTATGTCAGTGATTTATTCACATGCAAACTTCGAAGTTAGTCTTTATCTGCTTCTGTCTTTGGCAGATGTATGAAGGAGATTGGAAAGACAGTCTGTGAAAGGGCTTGAGCTGCAGCAAGGCAGAGGTACACAAACATAAGGCTGTATGTAATCATCATTATGCTGCTGTTTATTTTTGCTGAGTGACTCCATTTGACTCATAAACTCAACATTCCAGCAGTAAAAGCAAATGTGCTTTCTCCTTGGAAATTCACTTCATGTGTTTTTAGGGAAGGCAAGATTGCCCACTAGACAAAATTTCAGAAGGTGCAATTTCACATGAGTTCTTATGGTTTTTGGCTGAAGAAGCTATTTAAAGTTTTGTTTTCTAATTTTTTTATGACACTCAAATCTTATTTCAATTAAAGCTTAAAACAGAATCAAGCATACTTTTATCTGCAGGTTTCAGATTTGAAAGATAAAAGGGAGAAAGAAAAATAATGATCAGCAGAAAATTGTGTATCATCAATAATCAGAGAGAAAATGAAAAAAATTTTTTTTCTAAATTGCATCATGAAATACTTATGAATATACTTGACCAAGTAAGTGAAAGACTTATACACTGAGAAGTATGAATCATTAATAAAGAAAACTGAAAATTATTGAAAGAAATGGAACAATAACCCATGCTTTTAAACTGGGAATAATATAAAAAGGCCACACTACCCAAAACAATATAAAGATTTATTGAGATCCTTCAGTCAATTACCTGTTTCATAGAACTAGAACAAATAATCCCCAAATTTATATGCAACCATAAAAGAACCAGAATTGGCAAAGCAATCCTGAGGAAAAGGAACAAAACTGAAAGCATAATCTTCCCAGACTTCAGAAAATACTGCAAAGTGACAGTAATCAAAACAGCATGGTATTGGCCCCAAAACAGACATATGGATAAATGGAACAGAATACAGAGTCTAGAAATAAGCCCACACACCTAGAGTCAATCTTTGATAAAAGAGGAAAGTATATATAATGGACAGAAAGACAGTCTCTTCAGCAAATGATGTTAGGAGAGCTAGACAGCAGTATGTGAATCAGAAAAGTTAGAACATACTCTCACACCATACTCAAAAATAAATTCAAAACAGCTTAAAGAATTAGCATAAAATTATACTGTAGAACTCCTAGAAGAGGATACAGGCAAAACATTCTGACATAAATTGTACCAGTGTTTTCTTAGATCAATCTCCCAAGGCAATAGAAATAAAAGAAAAATAAGTAAATAAACAAATAGGGCCTTACTAAACAAAAGCTTTTGCAAAGCAAAAGAAATCATAAACAAAATGAAAAAGAAAATCCACAGAATGGGAGAAAATATTTGTCAATGATGCGACCAATAAGGGATTAATCTCCAAAATATATTAACAGCTCATGCAGCTCAACAGCAACAATAAAAAAAACCCAATCGAAAAAAGGATAGAAGACATAAGTAGATGTTTCTTCAAAGAAGACATATAGATGGCTAACAGGCACAGGAAAAGATGGTCAACATTGCTAATTATTAGACAAGTGCGAAACAAAAACTACTATGAGGTATCACATCACACCAGTCAGAATGGTCACCATCAAAAAAAAAAAAATCTATGAACAATAAATGCTGGAGAGGGTATGGAGAAAACAGAACCCTCTTACACTGTTGGTGAGAATGTAAACTGATGTAGCCACTACAGAAAACAATATGGAGGTTTCTCAAAATACTAGAAATACCTTTAGACTGTTAAATTTTTGAACCTTGTTTTATGTCTGTGGATATGTTCAGGTGTCTCCAAGTTTATAATCCATGGAAAGTTAAATAGAATTTGTACCCTACTGTTGTGTGAAAATTATATAAATCTTAATTATGTTTAATTGGGTAACAGTGTTTTTCTTGTCTACTATATCCTTCTACTTCTCTATATATTCATTCTATTAATCTGTGCAAGTTTGATATTGAAACTCCAACTAAAAAAATTTTATTTTGTCTACTTAAATTGTAATATATAATGGAACTGTATGTAACCTGATTTTGTTTTCCAAGTTTCCTATAAATGTGTTATACTTTCATAACCTAAAGAAACAAAATACACAATGGAGTATTACTCAGCCATTAAAAAGAATACATTTGAATCAGTTCTAATGAGGTGGATGAAACTGGAGCTGATTATACAGACAGAAGTAAGTAAAAAAGAAAAACACCAATACAGTATACTAACACATATATATGGAATGTAGAAAGATGGTAACGATAACCCTGTATGCAAGACAGCAAAAGAGACACAGATGTATAGAACGGACTTTTGGACTCTGTGGGAGAGGGAGCGGGTGGGATGATTTGGAAGAATGGCATTGAAACATGTATATCATGTAAGAAATGAATTGCCAGTCTAGGTTCGATGCAGGATACAAGATGCTTGGGGCTGGAGCACTGGGATGACCCAGAGGGATAGTATGGGGAGGGAGATGGGAGGAGGGTTCAGGATTGGGAATTCATGTACACCCGTGGTGGATTCATGTTGATGTATGGCAAAACCAATACAGTGTTGTAAAGCAAAATAAAGTAAAAAACATTTTTAAAGACCTACATATAGAAAACGATAAAACACTGATGAAAGAAATCAAAGAGGAAACTAATAGATGGAAAAATATACCATGTTCATGGATTCGAAGAATCAATATAGTGAAAATTAGTATACTACTCAAAGCAATCTATAGATTCAATGCAATCCCCATCAAGCTACCAACGGTATTTTTCACAGAGCTAGAACAAATAATTTCACAATTTATATGGAAATACAAAAAACCTTGAATAGCCAAAACATTCTGGAGAAAGAAGAATGGAACTGGAGGAATCAACCTGCCTCACTTCAGGCTCTACTACAAAGCCACAGTCATCAAGACAGTATGGTACTGGCACAAAGACAGAAATATAGATCAAAGGAACAAAATAGAAAGCCCAGAGATCAATCCACACACCTATGGACACCTTATCTTTGACACAGGAGGCAAGAATATACAATGGAGAAAAGACAATCTCTTTAACAAGTGGTGCTGGGAAAAATGGTCAACCACTTGTAAAAGAATGAAACTAGAACACGTTCTAACACCATACACAAAAACAAACTCAAAATAGGTTAAAGATCTAAACGTAAGATCAGAAACTATAAAAGTCCTAGAGGAGAACATAGGTAAAACACTCTGCGACATAAATCACAGTAGGATCTTCTATGACCCACCTCCCAGAATATTGGAAATAAAAGCAAAAGTAAACAAATGGAATCCAATTAAAATTAAAAGCTTCTGCACAGCAAAGGAAACTATAAGCAAGGTGAAAAGACAGCCTTCAGAGTGAGAGAAAATAATAGCAAGCAAAGCAACTGATAAAGAACTAATCTCAAAAATATACAAGCAACTCCTACAGCTCAATTCCAGAAAAATAAACAACCCAATCAAAAAATGGGCTAAATAACTAACCAGACATTTCTCCAAAGAAGACATACAGATGGCTAACAAACACATGAAAAGATGCTCAACATCACTCATTATCAGAGAAATGCAAATCAAAACCAAAATGAGATATCATTTCACGCCAGTCAGAATGGCTGCAATCCAAAAGTCTACAAGCAATAAATTCTGGAGAGGGTGTAGAGTAAAGGAAACCCTCTTACACTGTTGGTGGGAATGCAAACTAGTACACCCACTATAGAGAACAGTGTGGAGATTCCTTAAAAAACTGGAAACAGAACTGCCTTATGACTCAGCAATCCCACTGCTGGGCATACACACCGAGGAAACCAAAATTGAAAGAAATACGTGTACCCCAATGTTCATCACAGCACTGTTTATAATAGCCAGGACATGGAAGCAACCTAGATTTCCATCAGCAGACAAATGGATAAGAAAGCTGTGGCACACAATGGAGTATTACTCAGCCATTAAAAAGAATACATTTGAATCAGTTCTAATGAGGTGGATGAAACTGGAGCCTATCATACAGAGTGAAGTAAGCCAGAAAAAAAAAA
>SJYX01018000.1:141066-172108 GCA_006410675.1 Oreotragus oreotragus | reverse complement strand
ATTTCCATCTGCTTCTCTCTGTTGAGATGACCAAGATGTGTATAAGAGACAGATGTATGGCAAAACCAATATAGTACTGTAAAGTAATTAGCCTCCAATTAAAATGAAAAAATTTATATTTAAAAAATAAAATAAAATCACTCCAAAAAATTATTTTTTGCCCACTCCTGGACAAAATTCTAATTCAAACAGATACATACCCTCCTACGGTCACAGCAGCACTATTCACAATAGCCAAGACACAGATAAAACTTAAATGAACTTTGACAGATGAATGGATAAAGATGATGTGGTACATACACACAGTGGAATACAACTCAGTCATAAAAGTGAATGAAATAATGCCATTTGAAGCAACCTGGATGGACCTAGAGATTATCATACAGAGTGAAACAGTCAGAGAGACAAATACCATATAACACTTACACGTGGAATCTAAAATATGACACAAATGACTTATCTATGAAACAGACTCACAGAACCAGAGAACAGACTTGTGGTTATGAGGGGTTGGGGTAGGGGAGGGGTATATTGGGAGTTTGGGATTGCAAAGTACTATATATAGATGCAAAGTACTATATACAGAATGGATAAATGATGATGTCCTACTATATAGCACAGGGAACTCTATTGAATATTCTGTGATAAAACATAATGGAAAATAATACAAGCTCTACCGGCAGCTTCCAACGGGCAGGATGTCTCACAGGAAGTTCTCTGCTCCCAGGCACAAGGCCCTTGGCTTCCTGCCTCAGAAGCACAGTAGCCGGCACCACAGGAAGGTGAGGAGCTTCCCCAAGGATGGCTCTTCCAAGCCCCTGCACCTCACCACCTTCCTCGGCTACAAGACTGGCATGACCACACTGAGAGCAAGGTCGATAGGCCAGGGTCCAAGGTGAACAAGAAGGAAGTTGTGGAGGCTGTGACCATGGTGGTGACTTCACCTTGTTGACTGGGGCATCATGGGTTTTGTAGCATTTTTTAATTTTTTAAATTAAATAAATGTATTATTTATAATAAATAAATGAACTCTCATAAAATTATAATATAAGACAGGGAAGGGGCTTTTTCTTGATTTGTTAAAACTATAATCACTTGGAAGAGACATATAAGTATTATGCCGATTTAATCAATAGGATTGACTATGTACTATGATTCAGTCTCAAAACATTTAGGTGTGGCCAGAGCAGAGGCTGAAAATTACTGAATACTCTGATACTCTGGCCCATCACTGTCAGGCGAATAAGCACCAACTAACAAAAAGTTAGAAAAGGAAGATCATGGCATCTGGTCCCATCACTTCATGGGAAAAAGATGGGAAAACAGTGAAAACAGTGTCAGACTTTATTTGGGGGCGGGGGCTTCAAAATCACTGCAGACGGTGACTGCAGCCATGAAATTAGAAGACGCTTACTCCTTGGAAGGAAAGTTATGACCAACCTAGATAGCATATTCAAAAGCAGAGATATTACTTTGCTGACTAAGGTCTGTCTAGTCAAGGGTATGGTTTTTCCTGTGGTCATGTATGGATGTGAGAGTTGGACTATGAAGAAGGCTGAGCACCGAAGAATTGATGCTTTTGAACTGTGGTGTTGGAGAAGACTCTTGAGAGACCCTTGGACTGCAAGGAGATCCAACCAGTCCATTCTAAAGGAGATCAGCCCCGGGTGTTCTTTGGAAGGAATGATGCTAAAGCTGAAACTCCAGTACTTTGGCAACCTCATGGGAAGAGGTGACTCATTGGAAAAGACTCTGATGCTGGGAAGGATTGGGGCAGGAGGAAAAGGGGATGATGGAGGATGAGATGGCTGGATGGCATCACCAACTCAACGGACGTGAGTATGAGTGATCTCTGGGAGTTGGTGATGGACAGGGAGGCCTGGTGTGCTGCGATTCATGGGGTCTCAGAGAGTCGGACACGACTGAGCGACTGAACTGAACTGAACAAAAAGTAACAGAGAAGGCAATGGCACCCCACTCCAGTACTCTTGCCTGAAGAATCCCATGGACGGAGGAGCCTAATGGGCTGCAGTCCATGGCGTCACTAAGAGTCGGACATGACTGAGTGAATTCACTTTAACTTTTCACTTCCATGCATTGCAGAAGGAAATGGCAACCCACTCCAGCATTCTTGCCTGGAGAATCCCAGGGATGGGGGAGCCTGGTGGGCTGCCGTCTATGGGGTCACACAGAGTCGGACATGACTGAAGTGACTTAGCAGCAGCAGCAGCAGCAGCATTGCAGAAGGAAATGGCAACCCACTGCAGTATTCTTGCCTGGAGAATCCCAGGGACCGGGGGAGCCTGGTTGGCTGCCTGTCTATGTGGTCTCACAGAGTTGGACACAACTGAAGTGACTTAGCAGCAGCAACAAAAAGTAACTAGGAACCATTGGATATTAGATGCATTATAAATATCCAGATTGTATACGTTTTCTGTACTATTTTTAGTACTGGTAAATGTGTTGTAGGTGAAGTAGAAGACAAAAGAAAACATGTGATCATTACCAACAGGGATAATGGAGCACTGTCTTGGGATTCTCTGTACTCTGGCATATCTTCTTCTGTGGATCAATTTAAGTAATATTGTCTCATATATCAGCAAAAAAAAAAAAAAAAAAGAGGTTATTGGAGTCTCCAGGTATGTACAAGGAATTAGTTTTTAGTTTATATCAACCATAACAAATTTTATCAAAGCATTCAATCTTTCCAGTGACACCATCATACCTATAGGACTAAGTCCTGGAATATACAATATTTTTTAAAAGGGGCTTGATTATCATTATGTTCTTTGAGACGAGACATAGCCAGCAAATGACATTTAGAAAAGAATCATGCCTTCCTAAAACCCCCACAAATCACAAAATGCTTCCATAGACCTTATGGACTAGGAAAGAACCAAGCGAAACAGAAGTTTCAAATACATTGCAAAGTATACGTCATTTAACTTTACAGTAGAGCTTTCAACCAAAGTATTTTGTTTCTAAATTAAAATATGTAAATATTTTCTTCAGTTTTCACTATAAAGATAAAAATCATGGACTCCTACAAAATTTTCTGATGATATAAAAATACCTGAGGAATAAGCCCAGTAAATCCATTTATTTGTTAGGAAATTTATTAGGGATTTATTTGGGGAAAAAATAGCTTCAGATATGATAATAAAACAATTATCTAGAATATAAAAAATTTTCCTTTAAAGTATAAAAATATCTAGCTAACAAATCTAATGCAAGATAGACATCTTAAAGACCAAACGTCTGTGTCTATCATCAAAGTGTTTCTTTGCAAGGAGACGTGATCTACTATAATTGTATCCCTCTCTGTACAACTGTACACTACAAACACATTGTTGCTTTGGTTGAAAGATAAAGATTCAGTTGCTAGGAAAAACTTTCAGACTTGTTAAAAATGGTTCATTTTAATTGATGATATCTTTATTTCTTCTTTGCTGTAGGCCATATGTTACAACAGAAAGAATTTTTATTTGAGACAAAAAGATCTGGAATTGACTTTCTACTCATGCATCTACCATCTGTATGATATTAATCAAGCCACTGTGATGGACTTCTCTATGGTCAATCAGCAATGTCATAGACCTCCTTCATCACTGCCCTTTGCCAGATTCCTCTGAGCTCTGCCTGCCTGCCAAGATCTCTCATCTTCGTTGCTTGATCCATCATCAATTTTCTCCTCTGAACATGTGTGTGTGTATAATCCTGAGTTATGGCCATTCCCAACCAGACTGATGCCAATTAATCTTCAAGTGACCTTGGTGCAGGAATAGAAAATCTAGACCCTGATCATCAGTCTGGGTACCTTGACCATTATTCTGCCAATTCTTTCTGCCAAACTTGAACATTATTCCTCTTCTAGGTCCTCATTCTGATTCTTCTTCCCTGTTTCCCTCAGTGAACATGGAGTACAGACAGACTCATGTTTCGGCTCTTGGCTCTCGGTCTTGGCATCTCCTATGCTGTTCTGTTACATCATGATCAGGCAATGGCTCAAATATCACACTTCAGAACCCTTATCTATTTTTGATAAGGAGATCTTCTACAGATTCAATCCTTTCTCTTTGAAATTTTCAAATTTCTGTTCAAAGAAAATAACTTCACATACTTCTCAATGAACAAAATATAGATTTCAGGAATATATAAATGAGTTTGCTTTAGTATCTACACTATTAGTCTCTCTCACACAAATGTTCTGAATATTCTGTTTGTCCTCTTAGGTATATTTTCCACAATCCTCCACCTTATGCCTTGCCCCAGAAGACTGAATTCACCATCAGGCTACCTGGCTCTCTAGCTTTCATTTGGCTTGACCAATGGAAAGCTACACTGGCAGGAAACCAGTGTGAGATGTAGAGAGAGGCTGAGCTATTTGTGCCCCAATCCCCACAATGCAGAGGGTAGACAGAGGCTGTGTCCTCGTCCTCTAGTTGGGAAGCCCCTTTCTTACAACAGAAGCTCTAAGTAGGTCATATAAACCTCTCCGTCTCCTTTCTCTTCCTCACTGTTACCAGCCCGTTTCCCTCTTCCTTAGTCCTACCTACACACACACATTAATAAATAGCATAATCATAAAATCCTTCTTACTCCTTTTTGTATGTCACCTGCTTTTAATAGAATCTTGACTGATACGGTTTCCCCATACCAAGTTTAACAGAGTTGTATCCACTGCAGGTGCTTAGCTCTCTTTTGAGAAATAATTGGTCCCTGAACATAAAGGGAAGAAGGAACTGGCAGAAATAGTTTACAGCCCTTCCATCAGTATTTTAAAATGCAATTTCTTAGTCATACTCTATATATATATAAATATATATAAAGCAGTCAAATTTAATAGAACATTTTATATGCTTTAATAATGTTTAAGGTTTAATTCTATAAAGGAATATTTGAGGTGAAAAAAAGACAGTAAGGATATTTATCCTTTCTTATTCAGTTTATTTCACACTCAGATTTTTAAAGATCTTTCTCAAGTCTGAAAAATTCCCTGCTTAAAAATCAGGTCTATAATTATGATCTTGAGAGTCTAATGATTTTAGTTTTCCCTTTCCCTCTAGTCCCCTTTGAAGCTGCATCATTAAATGATTATTTGCACATTTTTTTTTCTTATACCACTGATGAATATTACATGGAAATTCTGAATAATCAGTCAAGCAGTCATGTTAGGTTTTCAGAGAAAACATTCTGGCCTTTGCTTGGGTAATTGAAAAAGAGGACAATTTTTTTTCCCCTGGATACTTCAGTGATCATCTAACAAATTGTTCCTACTATCCAGTCCCACATTTCAGCTTCAGATATATTTCTGTTTCACTTTATCACATAACTTGTAAGATTAGTAGCATTTGCTTTAGTAATTATATATCAGCAAACATTTTCAGCTTTCTTGAAAGGTATTCTGATAGACTTCTAAGCCATGATAATTCAAGATATTGCTGGATGACTGTTGTAGCAGAGGCAATGACATTTCTCTACAACTGGTTTTCTCTCCTGAGTGCATCACTAGCCCACATTTTTCAGGTTCTTATGCTCAGTTACCGGGGAAGGCAATGGCACCCCACCCCAGTACTCTTGCCTGGAAAATCCAATGGACGGAGTAGCCTGGTGGGCTGCAGTCCGTGGGGTCGCTAACAGTCGGACAGACTGAGCGACTTCACTTTCACTTTTCTCTTTCATGCATTGGAGAAGGAAATGGCAACCCACTCCAGTATTCTTGCCTGGAGAATCCCAGGGATGGGGGAGCCTGGTGGGATGCCATCTATGGGGTCACACAGAGTCGGACACGACTGAAGTGACTTAGCAGCAGCAGCAGCATGCTCAGTTACAGTGATTTGACAAGATTCTAGCTCACTCTGAGAAAAAAAAATGATGGGCGCCATTCTTAAACCTGCTCTAAGAAAAACTCAAACCATAAAGTCATCACATTTTTTTTCCTTCTTTTGGCTGAATAATATGGAGATAACAAACAAGAGTGACCATGAAAATCACGTGTCATAGAAAATAGAGACACGTCAGTACAGGTTGCTGAACTGCATGGAACAGCATCCCTACCTGCCTGCCTTTTAGAATTTGCCTTTTATTGTAGCTGAGCAAGAAATATACTTCTCTTTTGTTTGAGCTAATATAACTTTTAGGTGTAATTTTTTACAAAGAATGACTTACCCAGCACTAACAATGTGACCAAATAATTCTTTCTCAAGATGATTGAAAATAGTTTTGTCTAGTGAATTTTTTGGTTACTATATTTTCCTCTAAATGCTACTAATGTCTTTCCTTTTACATGGAAGCTTTCAAAAAATGTTTCAAAAACACGTTTCAAAAACACATTAAAAACCACTTGAGAGCACAATTAGATTCATCCATTCTAGTTGATTCTTAGCCTGAACAAAAACAGATATATTCTGTGACTCAGATCTTGTAAAGTAGACTGATATTAATCAAATAATGGCAGGAAAAAATAGTTACAAATATAACTATTTTGAAGGAAAGAGTAATATGAAACACCTGGCTTGGTATGGTAGCAGGACAATCTTTGATAAAGTAAATGAAATCAGTACAAGGAGTAGGATTACACCAGGTAAACAAAAGCAGAGACTGCATCCCAAACAGTAGAAATAGTATGTGCACAGAATATGTGGATGGAGAGAGGAAACAGCACAATGCCTTGGTAAAAAGCCACTATTCCTTGAGAACACAGCCAGCTATGGGGTTTGAGATAAGCCCAGAGAAACTGATGACAGCCAGAATACGCAAGACTTCACTGGTCATATTCTTCTTTCCCATTCACTTTGTAAGTCACTCTGACCTGGCTTCCACATATTTGGAAAAATGACTGTCACTGTACCAATTAGTTATCGCCAGTGATTTCCATTATTATCAAACACTCCCTCTGTTATTGAACACTGCGCTTCCTCTTCTGTTGGAAACATCAGTGCTCCATCTCTTCATTCATCTCTAAAATTATGGCAGATTTTAATTTCCAGACCTTGCCTCAACAATAATTCCAGTCCCTGCTGTTCTAGAACCTTGCCACTACCATACCAAGCAGTGAGCCTATTTCTTCTTTACTTGAAATGAGGTGAGCTGTTTGGCTACCTCGACATGCAGAATGTAGAAAAGGAATGCTACTTCACTTCCAAGGTTAGTTCATAAAAAGCAATTTCCATCTGGTTCTCTCTCTTGAGATGACCACCTTGCATCCAGCCATTATGTTGTTAGGAAGCCAAGTTCACATGAAGAAACCACATTTAGGTATTCCAGCCAAAATTGAAGCTAAGATTTCAGCCAGCAGTCATCACCAACCACCAGATATGAGTGTCCAAGCCTATAGATGATTTCAGCCTTTAGATTTCATGGTGCTGTAGTTGATGAGTAAAACAAAGACAAGCTGTCCTTGCTGAGCCCTGTTCAAATTCCAATTTATGAGCTAAAGAAATGTAGTCATTGCTTTATTTTTCCAGTCTTTGGAGAAGTTTGCCATACAACAATAGGTAATCAAAGCAAATATTTTGATTCCTTCTCATTTTTCTTTATTAAGTCATTTTCTTTAGTGTAATAGTTTAATAAACCATGTTCTCCAAATTAGCCTTCCTTGGTCCAAATCATCACTCTATCACTTTCTACCTATGCAAGAGTACAAATTACTATACCTCATTTTACTCATCTGCAAAATTGGTAAAACAATGGCAAATATCCCATGGTGTTATAGCAGGAATTAAATAATATAATTCATGTAGAGCATTTATTACAGTACCTGCCACATAATAAGTGCTCAATTAAAGTGTTATTTTTCCTTCAACTCTGAAACTTTGCAGTTTCCCAGCATTTTAACCTTAATTCTGCTACCTTATTTGATGTGTTCTTCCCCAGTTCTTAACTATTCCCACTGCTTCAATTATCAAAGTGACATTTTCCTTTTTTTGACTTAAGGAGGTTTTCAGGGCAGGGGAAGGCAATGGCACCCTACCCCAGTACTCTTGCCTGGAAAATCCAATGGACGGAGGAGCCTGGTGGGCTGCAGTCCATGGGGTCGCTAACAGTCGGACAGACTGAGCGACTTCACTTTCACTTTTCTCTTTCATGCATTGGAGAAGGAAATGGCAACCCACTCCAGTATTCTTGCCTGGAGAATCCCAGGGATGGGGGAGCCTGGTGGGATGCCGTCTATGGGGTCACACAGAGTCGGACACGACTGAAGTGACTTAGCAGCAGAAGCAGGTTTTCAGGGCACATTAAAACCAATTGTATTTTATAATTTTTCAAAGTTGTCTAATATGATACAATATTTACTCTTTCCATCTTCAGTATATGTTATTAATATAGAATTAAGAAAAAGAACCAGGATGTGCTGAGAATTTAAAATAAAAAGTATGAGTCACCTTACAGCTAGATGGCTTCTTAGAACCCAAGAAAACTGGAAGTAAGGGAGAATAACACGATTTGCTTAAGGAAAAAAATCTTGTTTCAAGCAAAGCAAATCTTGAGGAGGTATAAAGACAAAAATATAATTACCTCTATTTGGAATGGTTTAAAAAGTCATTTTAAGTTCTGCTTGTTTTTAAATTTTCACTGACTGTGGTATTTGCTTCTGGTTTTACCCGCTAAATACCTTGTATATTTATCTGAAAATAAACATTTCTCATTAATAATTCAAAATTATGTCTTAAAACCAATACAACATTGTAAAGCAATTATTCTCCCATTAAAAATAAGTTAATAAAAAATAAAAGTAAATTTTTTTTAATTCATCCTTTAAATCAGTGTTCTTAGCAGAAGTAACATACTAGTGACCATCAGTGACCTGACAGGTTGGCATGCCGAAAGTGATTATTAATGGCAAAGTGAGTCTTCCAGAAGAGTAATCCAATAAGAACTATTTCTAACATTTCCCATACTTCACCTTGTCAAATGTGTTTTGTGCATATCTTTCTGGTTCAAGGCTAATGATGGGTAACATATAACACTCACTATGTGTCAGAAAGTGTTCTAAGCCATATAGCAGATTTAACCGCCATGAATTTCAAAATAACACATTGGTACCATTATCATCTCCATTTTTTAGATAAATCAGGAAGGTTTAAGCCTACCTAAATTCTTGGAAGCTACCTAAGTAAGTACTTGTTGGGGTGGGGATTTGAGCCACCACTGTCTACCTCCAGAACGCTACTGGTAGTCACTGTATAATTTAATGAACCGCTGAGGTCTATAGTATTCAGTCCAATCTCTGCAGCACAGCCACCAAAATCTTCCCTGATCTGTTCCCAGTTCTTGTTGCCCACCTATCCCTCCCTCCCCTAATCTGTGTACCAACTAGCTCCATCTAAACTAGAAGAATGACCATTACTCAAGAACACTTTGCATTTTTCTACCCCATTGTCTCTTTAAAAACTCCTACATTTGGTATGCTTTTCTTCTTCCTGTGTCAAATTCCTGACAATTATGATCAGTTCAGTTAAGTCTCCTCCATGGAGACTGACTTGAGGTAACCTTATTTGTGACACAGAAACAAGTCCTATCTTCCCCTTTCCTCAGGAAATACCCTTATTACCTCTCATGTATTCATTTAACATGTTATATCCTAAGCATTCTGAGAGTAGAAACTTTTGTACCTTCTTTGTTCCCCCAAAATTACTGGCATAAAGCCTTGAATAAAATCAGTTTTCAAAAACTGGTTTGATTTGATTGAGGTTCATCATTCCATATCACTCTACAACATTGCTAGCATTCTAAGAGATTGTGAAGAAATTTCACTGTAAAAACTTGATGAATAATCTTTTCTGTTAACATGGTTTGATGTTCTGGCATCTAGTATATATGTAAGATATGTGAAATACCCAGACTCACAATTATTTTTATTTTATGGTAAAATATGAATGATAAAACGTTTCCAATTATTCAAATATATTATCAAAGATGACTCAAAGGTCAAGTTGACATATTCAAGAAGCTGAAGATTACTATGTTATTTGATTAATTTAAAGCACTCTTGACATTCAGCCATGGTAATCTAATCAAAACAAGATTATGTGTTTTGTGCCTTGGGATTATTCAGTTATTTTTCTCCATTCTTCATAATTAACAACATGCAAGCAAGTGCATTTTTTTTTCAAAATAGAGATGTCACAATATGTTTCCAAAAAATAACACAATAAATATTCATCTCCTTCATGATGTATTTGTATTTTATGTACTCTATACTGCAGATTAATTCATCTCTTTATTAAATGTTTCAAGACAACAATGATATTTTCCTACCTTCATATTTGAATTCTCCTAACAACATTTATTCTACAGAGGTACAAAATTTCCCTTAGTGGTCATCAATCTTATATTTCTTTTTTTCTTTTTTGGTGTGTGGGAAATTTAAACAGATCATCCTGTTTAATCTGTCCAATGTGTTCAATTCTCTCTCTCTCTCTCTTCCACTGTCTCAAAATTAATGAACTTTCACAACTTAAATGTTCATCCATAACATAAACGTTCATCCATCTTAAACTATTTTTTTTTGGTTTGTTTAATGCATAGTAGGCAAGAAAGTGCCTAATCAAAGGTACCAAAAAACGTCTCCTGCTGTATTGATACAAAACCAGTGGAGTAACACAGAAACCAATTGCTGTGGTTGGTTGTAAAGCAACCAGAGAAACATTCCCAAGGGCAAAATAATATTGGTTCAAGCCTCTACGAGTGGGAGTGTTTGATTATGTACACTCTCAGGGAGTTTATAAACCAGGTAGAACAATCAGGGAGTGCTTAAGTTTAAGCACCACTACAAGGAGGATATTGACTAAATGAATTTTCTCTACAATAGAATTACCCTGCTGTGTATAACCACGCATTTCAATCACTTTGATGTATTAGCCAATCAGTTCAAGCAAGTTTAGTTTTCTTAATGGAGCTTAATCAGACTTTTACAGAAAATATTTTTATGTAAAATAATTCACCAACATAATGATTTATTTTTCTCTTTCCTGGCATGTGTTAGAAATCTGGTCTCTTTAGCCAGACTTCTGTACACTGAGACACTAAGATTTAATACCTTTGGCTTTGTAAGATGCATGAAGGGAAGCCTGTCAGAATATAATTGTGCAACTGTCAAAAGAGAGTCAGCACATACATTTCACAGAGCAGAATATCCCCAGCAAGGCTCCAGACTTGTAACCTTTTCTTAAAACGCCATTTTCTTTTTAAAGCTTCTTCCCACTTTGGTTCTCATGTAAGCCATCCATTGTGGCTCTTATCCTGTTTTACCATAACTTTGTTCTTATCTGGATAACTGCATCTGACTGTGCTTATTCTCCCAAAGCTGCCCTTGACATTTTAAGGGGCTATATACTTCTCCTGAGTTCTTACCTCTTTTGACTGCAGACCCAATTGCTGCTGTTTTGGTACCAAATTACCTCTAAAATCTTTGTTTAAATAAGGATGAAGCTCATAATCAAGCTCATAGTTAAGTTCAACTTACAATGTTTTATCTTCCTGGAGAGATGTTTAAGGCAATTATAATAGCTGATGGAAATATGTCATTTTGCCTGAAAGTTAAGCAACAGACTCAGGCTTGCATTAACCAATCAAGGTAAAAGGATGACCACTTTGGTCTGGATGTGTAATTCCTATGATGTACATGTGTACACATGCACACACATGGAAGTTAACAGTGAAGACTGTACATCCATAAATTAACTAGATTTCTTTCTTTACAGATTATCAACAAAATGATGTTGGGCTCTATCAGGGGATCAATTTAGGACAAATATTAAAATAAGCAGTACTTTGAAAATATACCTTAAGTGCAGTTTAGAGGCATCCATGTGAATTCCTGGCATCTGGTCCCATCACTTTATGGCAAATAGATGGGGAAACAATGGAAACAGTTGACAGACTTTATTTTCTTGGGCTCCAAAATCACTGCAGATGGTGACTGCAGCTATGAAATTAAAAGATGCTTGCTCCTTGGAAGAAAAGCTATGACCAATCTAGACAGCATATTAAAAAACAGAGACATTACTTTACCAACAAAGGTCCATCTACTCAAAGCTATAGTTTTTCCAGTAGTCATGTATGGATATGAGAGTTGGACTATAAAGAAAGCTGAGCACTGAAGAACTTATGCCTTTGAACTGTGGTGTTAGAGAAGACTCTTGAGAGTCCCTTGGACTGCAAGGAGATCCAACCAGTCCATTCTAAAGGAAATTAGTCCTGAATGTTCATTGGAAGGACTGATGCTGAAACTGAAACTCCAATACTCTGGCAACCTGATGCAAAGAACTAACTCATTGGAAAAGACCCTGGTACTGGAAAAGATCAAAGGCAGGAGGAGAAGGGGATGACAGAGGAAGATATGATTGGATGGCATCACTGACTTGATGGACATGAGTTTTAGCAAGCTCCAGGAGTTGGTGATGGACAGGGAAGCCTGGTGTACTCTAGTCCATGGGGTCACAAAGAGCTGGACATGACTGAGCAACTGAACTGAACTAATGTGACTTCCTGATTAACTTAAGTGCTGCTCTTATTCAATATAAATATGCTTGTGGCTATGTACATTTCATACATCATTTGCACTACTCAATAACATCTGAAGAATATTAATCAGGCTAAAATAAGAGATGGGAAGCTAAAGAAATTCAATATAAACATGTAGCAGAGTGAACTTTCTGACCTCTCTTTGTAGAACAGACTTAAATCTATTACATAGAATTAGGCAACAAATACACAGAAAAGATTTGCCACAGGGTTATCAGATTTCATAATAATCAGCAACAGTGATGCTACCTTCCTGTGAATTTGAGAACTATGGAGTTTAAATTAAAATGAAATGCCCTAGATTAGGCATTAGATAAAGTTACCCATTATATTATTAATTTTAATTAGATTCTTTGCAGCTTATGTTCTTTGATCTGAGCTAAGCAATTAAGCCTATTTTACTTTCTAATTGGATTATAGTGTATGTCTTGCTAAATCCAAAGATAAGTGAACGTATAGGCCCTATATACGTATACTGCTTTGGGGTGAGTATCCTGTTTATGGAAATGTGCGTGCATGTAAGAACACATTCAAAATTTTATTTGCCAATAGAAGTCAGTGATATTTCCAGAGATACTGTAAACCATAATTTTTTACATTTATGAAATGTGTTGTGTTGAGTTCCTAGTGTTTAAAGCAGAGGATTTTGAAATCCAGAAGGAAGACATTTCTTAGTGGGAAGAATCTTAAGGACACCAGTATATAAGGAGGGATCCAGGAGTCCAGAAGAAAAAATACAGACCGCTCAAAAAGGGAGATGTCTCTATGTCTTTAAACCAGACATATGATTTGATGGTGTAGCTTTATCTTGAATCAACTTTCAGGCTGTTGAAAACTTTCAACTGTGTTAAAAATGACTTTCGAGGTTAAAAATAATGATAACTGCAANTGCATGAAGGGAAGCCTGTCAGAATATAATTGCGCAACTGTCAAAAGAGAGTCAGCACATACATTTCACAGAGCAGAATATCCCCAGCAAGGCTCCAGACTTGTAACCTTTTCTTAAAACGCCATTTTCTTTTTAAAGCTTCTTCCCACTTTGGTTCTCATGTAAGCCATCCATTGTGGCTCTTATCCTGTTTTACCATAACTTTGTTCTTATCTGGATAACTGCATCTGACTGTGCTTATTCTCCCAAAGCTGCCCTTGACATGTTAAGGGGCTATATACTTCTCCTGAGTTCTTACCTCTTTTGACTGCAGACACAATTGCTGCTGTTTGGGTACCAAATTACCTCTAAAATCTTTGTTTAAATAAGGATGAAGCTCATAATCAAGCTCATAGTTAAGTTCAACTTACAATGTTTTATCTTCCTGGAGAGATGTCTAAGGCAATTATAATAGCTGATGGAAATATGTCATTTTGCCTGAAAGTTAAGCAACAGACTCAGGCTTGCATTAACCAATCAAGGTAAAAGGATGACCACTTTGGTCTGGATGTGTAATTCCTATGATGTACATGTGTACACATGCACACACATGGAAGTTAACAGTGAAGACTGTACATCCATAAATTAACTAGATTTCTTTCTTTACAGATTATCAACAAAATGATGTTGGGCTCTATCAGGGGATCAATTTAGGACAAATATTAAAATAAGCAGTACTTTGAAAATATACCTTAAGTGCAGTTTAGAGGCATCCATGTGAATTCCTGGCATCTGGTCCCATCACTTTATGGCAAATAGATGGGGAAACAATGGAAACAGTTGACAGACTTTATTTTCTTGGGCTCCAAAATCACTGCAGATGGTGACTGCAGCTATGAAATTAAAAGATGCTTGCTCCTTGGAAGAAAAGCTATGACCAATCTAGACAGCATATTAAAAAACAGAGACATTACTTTACCAACAAAGGTCCATCTACTCAAAGCTATAGTTTTTCCAGTAGTCATGTATGGATATGAGAGTTGGACTATAAAGAAAGCTGAGCACTGAAGAACTTATGCCTTTGAACTGTGGTGTTAGAGAAGACTCTTGAGAGTCCCTTGGACTGCAAGGAGATCCAACCAGTCCATTCTAAAGGAAATTAGTCCTGAATGTTCATTGGAAGGACTGATGCTGAAACTGAAACTCCAATACTCTGGCAACCTGATGCAAAGAACTAACTCATTGGAAAAGACCCTGGTACTGGAAAAGATCAAAGGCAGGAGGAGAAGGGGATGACAGAGGAAGATATGATTGGATGGCATCACTGACTTGATGGACATGAGTTTTAGCAAGCTCCAGGAGTTGGTGATGGACAGGGAAGCCTGGTGTACTCTAGTCCATGGGGTCACAAAGAGCTGGACATGACTGAGCAACTGAACTGAACTAATGTGACTTCCTGATTAACTTAAGTGCTGCTCTTATTCAATATAAATATGCTTGTGGCTATGTACATTTCATACATCATTTGCACTACTCAATAACATCTGAAGAATATTAATCAGGCTAAAATAAGAGATGGGAAGCTAAAGAAATTCAATATAAACATGTAGCAGAGTGAACTTTCTGACCTCTCTTTGTAGAACAGACTTAAATCTATTACATAGAATTAGGCAACAAATACACAGAAAAGATTTGCCACAGGGTTATCAGATTTCATAATAATCAGCAACAGTGATGCTACCTTCCTGTGAATTTGAGAACTATGGAGTTTAAATTAAAATGAAATGCCCTAGATTAGGCATTAGATAAAGTTACCCATTATATTATTAATTTTAATTAGATTCTTTGCAGCTTATGTTCTTTGATCTGAGCTAAGCAATTAAGCCTATTTTACTTTCTAATTGGATTATAGTGTATGTCTTGCTAAATCCAAAGATAAGTGAACGTATAGGCCCTATATACGTATACTGCTTTGGGGTGAGTATCCTGTTTATGGAAATGTGCATGCATGTAAGAACACATTCAAAATTTTATTTGCCAATAGAAGTCAGTGATATTTCCAGAGATACTGTAAACCATAATTTTTTACATTTATGAAATGTGTTGTGTTGAGTTCCTAGTGTTTAAAGCAGAGGATTTTGAAATCCAGAAGGAAGACATTTCTTAGTGGGAAGAATCTTAAGGACACCAGTATATAAGGAGGGATCCAGGAGTCCAGAAGAAAAAATACAGACCGCTCAAAAAGGGAGATGTCTCTATGTCTTTAAACCAGACATATGATTTGATGGTGTAGCTTTATCTTGAATCAACTTTCAGGCTGTTGAAAACTTTCAACTGTGTTAAAAATGACTTTCGAGGTTAAAAATAATGATAACTGCAACATTTGACTGAGCAATTACTATATTTCAGACATGGTAATAAGCGTTTTACATAAATCATCTCTTTTAACCTAGTATCGACCCACTGAAGTAAATTTTTTCTTAAGTCCACTTTCCAGAAAACATGAAGTAAACTGAAAATGTCAAGAGTAGAGGCTTAATTTGACTTGACCTTACTGCTTTGTGTCAGAAGAGTGCCTTGAACCCATGTCTGTATGACTTCAAAGCTTATACATGTTTTAACCACTGCCTTTCTCTATAGCAATTCTAATTCAATCAAGAGTTTTAAGAACCTCTCTCAGACTCCATTTTCCACTTGTAAAGTGACGCCTGAAATGCCTACAACTCTTAGTGATATTGTATAAATTAAATCATTCCTATTTTTAAACATAATTAGTGTGATATCATCAGGGAACACAATAGACTAGTCAATATATTTCTTCTTTTCTAGATTTTGTTTTTTCTGGCCCTGCCACGTGGCATGGAGGATATTAGTTCCCCAACCAGCAATGGAATCTGTAGCCCCTGCATTTAGATTGTGGAGTTTTAACCACTAGACCACCAGGGAAGTCCCGACTTCTTTCTTTTTTTTTTGAAACCCCAGCTACCAGCTACACGTAGTAATCATCTAGTGCTTGAATACAACAGCATTTATTTAACACATTNATTTTGTTTTTTCTGGCCCTGCCACGTGGCATGGAGGATATTAGTTCCCCAACCAGCAATGGAATCTGTACCCCCTGCATTTAGAATGGGGAGTTTTAACCACTAGACCACCAGGGAAGTCCCGACTTCTTTCTTTTTTTTTTGAAACCCCAGCTACCAGCTACACGTAGTAATCATCTAGTGCTTGAATACAACAGCATTTATTTAACACATTCACTTCTGAACGGGTCTTCTTGCTTCCCGTCCTACTCTCTCCCCTACGGCCTATTTCCACCTATTAGAATGACCCAAATAAAATATAAGTCATGCAGCACTTTGTCAACTTGCAATGGTTTCCCATTTCACACAAAATCTTCTTTTGTAATTCACAAGGTCACCATGATCTGACTGCACAACTGTGTGACTTGGTCTCATGTCAGTCACCTGCACACTGCACTAAGTCCATCAGATAGACGTCTGCTATTTCCTCATATACTGGCAAACACTCAGCCCAGGGCCCTTGTGCTTATAATCCTTCCTTCTACCTGCATACATAAGTTTTGCTCCTTTTTTAAACGTAAGTCTCAGCTCAAATGTGACCTTCTCTGAGATGCACCCCGACTGCTCTATCAAAGCATTATGAAAAGCACAAATACTCCACCAACATTACTCTCTTCACTGTTTACCCCTTAGTCTTGGTTTTTTTCATAACATGTATTATACTACTCTGTTTACTTACGTATCTGTAATTTTTATAATTATCTTACTGAAACATAGATTCCATGAGAGAAAAGGAAAAGACTGGCTTTTTTTTTTCTCACTGTAGCTTCTCCAGAGCAGAAAAGTGCCTGACACATTGCATTAATTCAATTTGAAAAATGATGAGTGAATGAATGAGCAGATATATATTGATGCTCATTATATTAAAGGTACTATTTTAGGTATTATGAAATTAACATGGTATTATACACTTCATTTCCAAGAATATTTTTCAATCTTCTCATATGACACAAAATTTTATATAACACTGAGCTATTACACTTGAGAAGAAGGACATGATCCTATTGGGGAGGCTCCAGGAACAGAAATGCTGGAGTAAATTATCTGATTATGTCTAATACCTGCATTTCTCTAAATGTCAGAGCCAGGTACATTTAGCAATCTACTCTAGGTTAATCCCATTCTATATTTTAAGGGTAACCCTTTTTGTATATAATGTGACTTACACTAGTAAATTTAAAGCTGACTCATATCTTGCCTGATTTTCCAGAGTCTGAATAACATACAGGAACAGAGTTCAACTTTTCCCCTACACTACCTATTGGTATTTCTACTCCTCTCTCGAGTGCTTTCTCTCTCTGCTAACTGCTCCTATTGCCTGCTGGATATATCCTAGTCTTTGCTGTTGGAACTTCTATCCTTTGCTTAACCATGTGATGTAGTATCTAATTTCCATTCTGACCTCTCATTCCACTGTTTTCATTATGATATCATTCTAAGGTCACAATTTTGAATTTTTTGTTTGTTTGTTTTGAGAGTGTTTCCTCTCTTTATTTATTTATTTATTCTTTAGAGCTTCCATTTTACTTTATTTTACTTTACAGTACTCTATTGATTTTGGCATACATTGACATGAATCTGCCACGGGTGTACACGAACTCCCAAACATGAATCCCCCTCCCACCTCCCACCCCACATCATCCCTCCGGATCATCCCCATACACCAGCCCCAAGCATCATGCATCAAACATAGACTGGCGATTCGTTTCTTACANTCGGAGAGTGTTTTGTCTATGTTCTCCTCTAGGAGTTTTATAGTTTCTGGTCTTACGTTTAGATCTTTAACAAATCATCATGACCAAAACTACTGATCAAAGAAATAAATCACTATATTTAAAGTCAACAGCTACACATACTATCATTTAATATCTACTGGTACTTATTTTCATTACTCATTAGGTGTGCATATCCTCCTAAAATGTATATGGACTATTTCATCATTTCTACATTGTTACAATATGCTGTGGTAAGTTACCTGTATATAAGAAATGGGGTTTCAATGAAGTTATAAATAGAATAACAGACTCTGTGTTGGAATAAGACATTCTTCTTCTAACAAGAATGGTAGAACAAGACATTCTACCGTGGCTCACTGTAATAGCTTTCTATTAATTTTTAATGAGACAATAGTATATAAAAAGCACTTTGTAAACTTTCAAGTGATTTAATATATAAACTACAATTTATAGAACTGTATAGGATATAATTCAAAGTATACATGATTTTTCAGATTTAAAATATTCTTATCACTTTGCCACATGACTCACTAAGTATGTGTTATAAATGAAAAGAATATTTTTCATCTGATACATAATAAAGATTTTACAAAGATGAATATGAAAATAGTATATATGACATACTGAGAAAACTGGATGAGATTGAACTATATTTTTACATAATAAATTCTATTTAAATTAAAAATAAGAGGCTTGCTATATTATATTATGAAGTAAAAATAATTTGTACTTTACAGAACACCTGTCTGTTTACTTTATAATTGCATTTTTAAATGTTAATGTGAATAATATTTCTTTTGAGCTAGATAAGAACATTAAAAATTAATTAAAATGATATATCGAGGAAAAAATATTTAATGTGTTTAACATTTAACACATTATTGTAGGTGTTAATTATTAACATATTCCATCATATCTAAACTAATATCTGTGAGGGTCAAGTCAGGATGCCTATACCTTCAGACCAAAAAAATCATTATAGCATCTTAAGTTCGGTTAGCTATTCAAACTTCTCTGCCTATTCAGCACTCTCACTTTCTATTAGGAACATTCATTGTCTCAGGTTGGCTTTTTTTGAAATATTTTTCTAAGGCCTATGGCCTTAGAGTTTCTATTCATTTATTTATTGTTGTTTGCTGTTGCTGTTTAGTTGCTAAGTTGTATCTTACTCTTTTGAGATGCCATGGACTGTAGCCTGCCAGACTTCTCTGTCTATGGGATTTCGCAGGCTAGAATACTGGAGTGGGTTGCCATTTTCTTCTTCAAGGAATCTTTGCCACCAAGGGATTAAACCTGCATCTTCTTCACTGCAGGGGGATTCTAGACCACTGAGCCACTGGGGAAGCCCCATCTGTTTAATATTGGAAATGTTTTATTATATAAGACTTTGGGAGTGTGGGGAAAAAAATTATCCTTGCAAAGTATACTACCCTGGGCAACTTGCATGAGTTTCACTTTCAATAACCCACCTTATAGCTGTGAGGATGACATCATAAAAATACATAAAGCACCTGATACATATTTAATAGTCAATTTCTACTTCCTTTTCTCTTAATTTCCTCTTATGAATAAAAGCCAACCTTGCCCAATCCTTAACTAGTATAGCCATTACCTCTTCAAATTTGATTCTTACTAATTTACATGTCCTACTTTTATATTCAATGTATTCTTTAATCAAACTAATGTCTTAAACAAGCTCCTCCTAATACATGATCATTTCTTCTATTCATACAGTTTCCTCTAATGAAATAATCTTCCGTAAACTTTATCTATCACAATTTTACTCAAGTTTCACCACTCAAGCAACATGTACCACTAAAAGAATCTCCTATTTCCAGATCAGTATGAGTCCTTTTTCTATGCTTTAATAAAACTGGATTTTTATTTCTTTGCACATTTTTTTTCATGGCAGGAGAATTAGTTTATCTTGAAATCTTTCACAGTAGATACCCCAGTAATATATTTTTTTAAATGGTGTTTTGGGCAACTGTCTGTGAAATAAAGCTACAAAATTGTTCTGCATTCCATCTAAAATTTGCAATACAAACAGATCCTCATGAAGCTCTAGAGTGTGAAGAATTTGAAAGCCAATGTCTTTTCTACTTAAATAAGAAAATAAGGTGTTTTGGGCTATTTTGTCATTTGTTAGAAAAATTCCAATATAAAAATTCTAAGAACAAGGTTTTGCTAAACTCATTTTTTCAACTTATTTAGCCTCTGTCTTTTTTGTGTGATATTTGATCGCTTTTTAAATTGAAAGAATTTCTTTCTAACTTCTCTATCCTGCTTTGAAAAATTCACACACACACACACAAATGTACTTGCATGTCCTTGAAGCTGCTCATAACTTGACTGATGAAAGTTTTACAGTTGTCATTTTTGACAATTGGGTTTAATTAAAATTATCATATTGCATTCTCTTCTTTAATTACTATTCAAATTTTAGGTGCTACATGGAGAATAACTAAAAACTTGGGTTTTTTTAATGCAATCTTTCTCTAAGTCACTTCTCAAAAGTATATGTCAATAGGTTCTGTTTCTTTTTGCAATGAAGACTATTTCATATCTGAATTTCTCTCATTATAGTTACACATTTCTTACTACCATTTCTGTTGTTAACATGTTCACTCTGACTTTGCTAGCAGGACTGATCTTGTTGATTTTCTATTGAGCTGGGCAGACAATTAGCCCTGTATTATCTCCATAGATAGTTGGGCCTTCCTAAGTCATTTATCAGTTCTTATTACCATGAATGTGGGAGTAATTGAAATTCTGTGTTACTCTCACCTGCCATTGACTGTGACTTGAATTCTCTGTGATATCTTCTTGGCTCTTCTCATTATACCACTTCTGGTAATATATGCACTCCGTGAACATTCCAATTCAGTTGTGTGAGATATGAGATGTGCAGATGTTCTGCAATATTGCCACAAAATATTTCATAGAAAATAAGGGAAGTTTAATATATGACAACCATATAATTACGTACTAGATGTGCTCGAATGTGGAATATGTGGGGTTACAGAGAAATTACAGAGAGAAGCTTCATGTTTATCTTTTCGTTAATAACAGAAAAATGCCTCTAGCTAAGCTTATTAAAATATGTCCCCATATGGTATTGCATTTTCTTCCACATGATAGGTAATTTAGGACTGCCAAAGCCTTATGACTCAGTGAGAAATCAAAAACAGAAGTGTGTAACCCTTGCTCAGAAGAAATTTCCTTATATGCTAAGGAGTTATATCAGTAAGTACTCACCTCTCCTTTCAGTCACTCACACAAAAGTCATCAAGCTTGGGGTTCTGGTGTCTTCTAAATGGTAGATTCTTAAATTCATTTTAGATTGTTAAAATTTTTTAATTCATGGAATTAAATCACTGTACATTATGTAAGCCTCCATGAAAAACAGGGAAAAGTTGCATCTACTCATTGATATCTTTCAGTTCAAGATTGTCCTTTGAACTACTTGTCTGTTGATTTAGCATCTGAGTGAATGCAAAGTTAAACCCTGTGTGATCCACTGTTTATCCCAAGTTGCATATAAACTATAAGCATAGCCTATCCTAATTCAGTCAGGAAAAAATTTTCTTCCAAAAGTTTGATACAGGATACAGGATGCTTGGAGCTGGTGCACTAGGATGACCCAGAGAGATGGTATGGGGAGGGAGGTGGGAGGGGTGTTCAGGATCTGGAACTCATGTACACCCATGGTGGATTCATGTTGATGTATGGCAAAACCAATACAGTATTGTGAAGTAAAATAAAGTAAAATAAAAAATAAAAAATAAAAAAAGAAGTCTTTTTCTTGAGTTCATTTATTAAATTCTGTGACTAAATATTCTTAGAATCTCCTCTTTCTTTTCCAAATATTAACAATGACTTAGTCCAAGTACTTTCTCTCCTAGATGATTACTAACAATCCTCTTTTTCATTTGACACTGTTCCAGATAGATTTTTTTGTTAAAGGAAATTCCAGTACTTTGATTTTCACATTTAATGTCCTGAAATAATTTCCCATTAACCATAAAAAAGTATATGTACTATACATACGAGACCCTTCTTAATCAGAATAATCTTTCCTGTTTCCTTTCTTAATATTACCCACTTGGAAAGTAACTAGAGTTCCCAAAACTGAAGATGCTCACTCATATCTTTGCCTTTTTTATACCTGAAATCTTCTTAAACTCTCCTCCCTATCACCATATGGTCAACTTTCTACTTAGAAATCAGATCCTGATAGAGTTACCTTATAACCCTGCAATTCCACTTCTGGACAGATATTCAGAGAAAATTCTAATTTGAAAAGATAGATGCACCCCAATATTCATTGTAGTAATATTTATAATAGCCAAGACACAAACACAACTTAAATGTCCATCAACAGAAGAATGGATTAAAAAGATGTGGAATACAGATATGATGTTTATATACACACACATACATAATGGAGCATTATTTAGCCAAAAAAGTAAAATAATGCCATTTGCAGCAACATGGATATATCTAGAGATTATCATATTAAGAGAAGAACAAATACATGGTATCACTTACATGTGGAATCTATATTATACAAATGAACTTATTTACAAAACAAAAACAGACATGGAAAACAAACTGTGGTTACCTAGAGGAAAAGAGGGTGGAGGAAGTATAAATTAGAAGTTTGGGATTAGCAGATATGAATGACTATATACAAACTAGATATAAACTATAAGGTCCTACTGTGTAGCCCAGGAAACTATATTTAATATTCTGTAACAAACCATAATGGAAAAGTATATATATTTATATATGTATAACTTTGCTGTACACTAGAAATAAATACATTGTAATCAACTATACTTCAATTAAAACAGGTCCTGTAATCTGCAATGCCTTAGATAGCTCAATTAATTCTCATCTATACTAAAATTATTCATCCTATTATTACTGTACTATATATTGTTTAATGTTTTAAACATACTTTTTAAAAACATCTCAAGTCTTGCAAAATATCATATTCATGACATGGGCAATGCATTTTGATTGGAACTTAACTTGATTTAATTTAGCATATTTTTTATCATTCATTTCCTGTGGAATATTTTATTCTATGAATATATGATATATATAAAAGGGTATAGTACTTCTATACAATATGGATTAGAAATTCAACTATGTATACAAATGGTGAACATCTAATTTGTACAAATGTATTCATTTCTCCTTCTTTATTGAAAAACCCACAGTTCTAAGAGTTGCTCTTACTCAGAAAATGTTGCTTATGCACTAGAATCTTTACCAGCAAATTTTCTCCAAACCTCATCTCTTTATCCTTCACAGCTGTTCTTCTGCATCCCTTGTTGAAACTTTTTTTGTCAAAGATCCTTGCAATTTCCTACTACTGAACTCCTGCTTTTATCCTTTGTTATTGCTAGACATTTAATTAGGAAAAATAATCTCTAAATGTATTGTTACATTCCTGGAAAAAGATCATTTTGAGTTCTAAATAAGTGACTTACATACAGACTTGTAATATAAAAGAATGTGTTTTTTAATTAAAACAGTGAGGATCAGAAACATTAATGCAAATAGAAATACACTCATAAAATATGAGATGCTGAAGTTTTCCTAAAGACCGTATGTTTCCACCTATTAAGTTTTAAAATGAGGAAAAAACAACTAAGACAGAGGTTAGTTAAAATGCTTGTCTCAAATCACATGTACAGTTAGCAAAGTGTCCAGAATGAAAGCTCTACTTTCACAGATCCCAACTTAAGGCAACACCCAGTATTGCAAAGCCTTCCTGAGGAAAAAAAAAAAAAAAAAAAAAACAGCTACCAGGATACCTGGTCACAGATCTGATCTGTACTACAGCTACAAGAGAATGGAATATCTAGACATTTTTAGCTCCTACCTGAAATATGGAAAAAGTGTCTTTGTCCCAATTTCTTACATCTGGAGTATGCCTTGGAAGTTGAGATCAAGTTTGCTTTTGGTTGTTTTGAGAAAGTGTCTATTCATATCTGTGCTTGTACAGCCCTTGCATATTGAAGAAACTAGATATTATCTTTCTGAGAATAAGTGTAGCTTGAAAAATGCAAAGCTTGGTATTGACTTACCCTGATGCAAACTTGCTTCATGTGAATTGTGCAACTGCTCCTGGCAACTGTCTGTAGCTGAATTTATATGCTCTGTTAAACATCCAATCAACAAGTCAGCTACTGGTACGCCTGCCATCAGAAAACTATATTTCCCTCTCCTTGCATTTAGTAAGTGCTTTAAATTCTGACATTTATTCAAGCTTGCTCAGGCTGAGTTTTTTATTTCCTCTTAGTGCTGTGCTGATTATTCACCCATGTAACTACACTGGGAATTAGCATCAAAATGGAGATATGAGGACCAACCATAAAAAAGATGTTATGAATACTCAAATCTTCAGAAAGTTTCTGCTTTAAGAGTCTAGAGCATAAATGTCAGAGAAAAACACTAACATTTGGATTTATGAAGACAACTCCGATGCCATCCAGTGGACAGTTAAGGAAATATCTCAAGTTTTCCTTTTACTAGGCCAGCTGTACTTAATGGCATGGAGAGCAAAAAGACAGGCTTCCCTGTCCATCACCAGCTCCTGGAGCTTGCTCAAACTCATATCTTTCAGTTAGTAATGCAATCCAATCACCTTATCCTCTGCGTCCCCTTCTCCTCCTGCCTTCAGTCTTTCCCAGCATCAGGGTATTTTCCAATATGTCAGTTCTTCACATCAGGAGGCAAGAGTATTGGAGTTTCAACTTCAGCATCATTCCTTCCAATGAACAATCAGGACTGACTTCCTTTAATATCGACTGGTTTGACCTCCTTGCAGTCTAAGGGACAGACTCTGGAGGGTTTTCTCCCACACCACACTTCAAAACCATCAGTTATTTAGTGCTCAGCTTTCTTTATAGTACAACTCTCATATCCATACATGACTACTAGAAAAACCATAACTTTGACTAGATTGACATTTGCTGGCAAAGTAATGTCTCTGCTTTTTAATATGCTGTCTAGGTTGGTCATAGATTTCTTTCAAAGAGCAAGTGTCTTTTAATTTCATGGCTGTAGTCACCATCTGCAGTGATTTTGCAGATCTGAGCTTCCCTGATAACTCAGTTGGTAAAGAATCTATCTGCAGTGTAGCAGACCCCAGTTTGATTCCTGGGTCGGGAAGATCCTCTGGAGAAGGGATAGGCTTCAGTACCCACATCAGTATTCTTGGGCTTCCTTTGTGGTTCAGCGGTAAAGAATCTGCCTGAAATGTACGACTCGAGTTTGATCCCTGGTTTGGGAAAATCCCCTGGAGAAGGGAATGGCTACCCACTCCAGTATTCTGGCCTGGAGAATTTCATGGACTGGATAATCCATGGGGTTGCAAAGAGCTGGACACAACTGAGCACATTTCACTTTCACTTTCATGGCAAAAAGAGGATGGCATATAAAAAATTTTAAGTGCATCTCCTCTGACACAACATGTAGTCAAAATAACACATATTTCATATAAAAATCATTATCATGGCACACACACACAGAGAGAGAGTACATAGATAAAAGAATGAAGCGCAACTGGTAACAGTGATTACAGATTAATGTTAATGATTTATTTTTTATAATTGAGGGAAAAATCATTCCTCATTTGCAGAAAAGTTTTAACACAAGAAGCAATTCAAAAACACAATGTATTTTTTATATTTTGAGATAGGAAGACAAATCCAGTGTGTAACATTTCACAGACTTCTCGAGTTAAGGAACACATATTCAGAAAGAAAGATTTCCTACAGAATATGAGCACAAGAGGCTGGACAGATGCTTCTATGCTATAAATTGTTAAAGGAGTTATTGTCACCTTATTTAATCTGGCAAACATTTACTAGGATCCAACAACATACTCAGTATTAGCAACCAGAAAATGGAAGATGTTCTGTCTGCCTTTCAGAGCATCACCATAGAGTGAACAGATGTGCAGAGAAATGGTAAGTGACCCTGTGGAGCTCCGTACTGGATGCTGCGGCACTACAGGTAGGACATCCAACTCATAAAGCGGAGGCGCCAAGGTAGCAACTCAGGTGGCCCGAAAGATGTAGCTGCTTATCTGAGCTGAGTGTTCAAGATGTAACTATAGATTTAGCCATTAAAAGAGACAGGGGAAAACGCCAGCGTTTCTTTAGGCAGAGAAAATAGACACTTCGTCTCTGAGAGCCTCCAACATAGGAAGTACAGGCTCAGTTACCCTCACAAGATAATAAATTTCTAGCAAAACTAAGAACCCTTCTAAAAACTGACTCTGAATTCCAGGATAATTTTAAAGATAGCAAAGCAGTTTGAATCACAAAACCTTAAAACCTTTTTAAAGTTCCTAGTGTCATGACCCCTGAAATGAGTGTGGGGATGGTCATGTAGGTTCCTGGATAAACACTGAGATAAGCTTGTGATAAACAGCTTCCTTCATATTACAGTCCCCTTTCAGTTTCAACAGTCTGAACCCCAAACCGTACTTCAAATGTGACAAGAGCTGGTTTTTGAAATCAGCCTCCTTAGTGATCTAGCCCTTCATTCATAATTTTTTCTCCCAATTGTGTTGAGATGTAATTGATTTACAGTACAGCATAATTTGAGTAACCTACATCACGAAGTGGTTATCATCATAAGTTTAGTGGACATCCATCATCTCTTAAAGATATAAAAGAAAATGTTTACCTTGTGATCACAACTCAGGATTTACTTTTAAGTTTCATATATAACAACATGTAAATAATTCTCATAACTGGATGTTTGTACCTTGTAACCACTTTCATCCAATTCCTCTTCCTTATAGCTCCCATCTCTGGTAGCCAAATATCTGTTCCAATTTTTTCTATGAGTTTCTTTATTTCCATGTCTGTTTGTTGAAGTAAAATTGACCTACACATTGTGTTAGTTCCTGGAACNTGGATGTTTGTACCTTGTAACCACTTTCATCCAATTCCTCTTCCTTATAGCTCCCATCTCTGGTAGCCAAATATCTGTTCCAATTTTTTCTATGAGTTTCTTTATTTCCATGTCTGTTTGTTGAAGTAAAATTGACCTACACATTGTGTTAGTTCCTGGAACACAACACAGTAATCCTATATTTCTGTATATTACAAAATGATCACCAGGATAAGTTTAGTTACCATCTGTCACCACATAAAGTTATTTCATTACTATGAAAAATTTCCACATTATGCATTTCATCCCCATGACTCATTTATTTGGTAACTGGAAGTGTGTACCCCAGTCTCTCTCACCTATTTTGCTCATACTCCCAAGCTTTCCTCTCTGGCAGCCACATGATTGTTCTCTTTAAATAAAGATCTTTGCATGCATGCTAAGATGCTTCAGTCATGTCCAACTCTTTGTGACCCTACAGAAGTAAGGTAACTGGAAGTGTGTACCCCAGTCTCTCTCACCTATTTTGCTCATACTCCCAAGCTTTCCTCTCTGGCAGCCACATGATTGTTCTCTTTAAATAAAGATCTTTGCATGCATGCTAAGATGCTTCAGTCATGTCCAACTCTTTGTGACCCTACAGAAGTAGCCCACCAGGCTCCTCTGTCCATGAGACTCTCCAGGCAAGACTACTGGAGTGGGTTGCCATGCCCTCCTTCAGGGGATCTTCCCCACCCAGGAATTGAATCCTCAGTCTCTTATATCTCCTTCATTGGCAGACAGGTTCTTTACCACTAGCATCATCTGGGAAGCCCAATTCCAGGGGTGGGGCTGAACTAATTACTAATTAAATCACCTAGGTCATTACACACACGCAATTAGGAATATATTTTTTATTTTCAGCAAAGAAAATACAGATTCTTGATTTAAATAGTAGACAAAAATGGTATGAAAACTCTTGAACTTTTCAGGCTAGCTGTGTGAATTAGTCAAAAAATTTTACCCAAGGGACATGTAAGAGGAAATTTTGATTGATTGACTCTTTTAATTCAAGCAAGATGAATAGCTCACTTGGTAAAAAGCAGACATGCAGGTCAACCTTAGAAACTCAGGGAATGAACATCTTCAGTGTTGTTAGGACCCTCCACATCTTTCCACTCTTTGTTTTTTATTTCATTGCAAACCTGATTTTTCATACAAAGTGAGAAACAATGAACACCAGTGTGCTCATGAGCCTCATAAGGAAAGAAACAACCACTTGAAAAGGACTGACTTTCTCACTTTTAATTTTGAAAAACCCAGCCTTGGTCCACTGGTGGTTAGATTTTTTTAAGCTTAAGACTTTGGATTAGAGTAGCTGTTTTCAAACCCTGATGGCAATATAAGAGTTATCTTAGCTGATTTACTTAATTGTTCTAATCTCTGATTCCTCATCTATTAAGCAGAGACTTCTGCTTTATATACTGATAACAAAAGATTATGAAGATCTTATGAAGATTAAAAAGCACTATGGAAATGGGTAGCATTGTTACCAGTGTTAAATATTAAAGAGTCAAGAATTAGTGAAGTCTTATCCATCATCCTTCCTTGCATTTCAAGGGACTCATCTAGAAAATCTGTCTTGGCCCAAAGTTGTGGAAATTTTAGACAATAAGAAATCTTGGCCTTTTAGTACTTTTATTTGTCTAGAGGAAATTTCTTATATCTCTGTCTGAAAACCTGTCTTGGATACGGTTTGTGAGGCAAAGTTTATACACCTCACTCATATAGAAGCCAAATTATTTAGAATATTGGACTTTTAACTGAAAAAAAAAAAGTCTAAAAGTCAAAGTGAAGACATGTTATGAACCTCTTAGGTAACATTTATATTCAGGTATTACTTAATTAACTGATTCTTAAAGCTATTTTCAACAATAGCAATTTAGTAATTCTTTAAAAGCATCTTTAGAAATATGAAAATAATCAAGAATCAAACATAATATGCCTCAGCAAAGGAAATAATAAATAAAATGAAACAACAACCCACAGATTGGGAGAAAATATTTATAAATGATGCAACTGACAAGAGATTTGTCTCCAAAATTTACAAACAGCTCGTGATGCTTAACAGCATCAAAACAAACAACCCAATCAACAAATGAGCAGAAGACCTAAATAGACATTTCTTCAAACAAGACATACAGATAGCCAACAGGCACATGAAAAGATGTTCAACATCACTAATTATTAGAGAAATGCAAATCAAAACTACAATAAGATATCAACTCATACGAGTCAAAATGGTTATCATCAAAAAATCCACAAACAATAAATGCTGGAGAGGGTGTGGAAAGAAGTGAATCCTCCTACACTGTTGGTGGGAATGTAAATTGGTACAGCCGCTGTGGAGAACAGTATGGAGGTTCCTAAAAAAACTAAAGCTATATGCAAACATAGCACCCTGCAATCCCATTCCTGGGCATATATGCAGTGAAAAATGTGATCCAAAAGGATACATGCACCCCAATGTTCATTGCAGCACTACGTTCAATAGCCAAGACATGGAAGCAACCTAAATGTCCATCAATGGAGGAATGGATAAAGAAGATGTGGTACATACACATAATGGAATATATGCTCAGCCACTAAAAAGAATGAAATAAAGCCATTTAGAGCAACATGGATAGACTTAGAGAGTACCATCATGAGTGAAGCAAGTCAGACAGAGTAAAAGAAATATCATATGACTACCCTAATATGTGGAATCTAAAAATAAACTATATGAATGAAATTACAAAACAGAAAGAGACTCACAGGTTTTGAGAACAAGCTTATGGTTGCCAGGGAGAAGTATGGGGAAAAGGGACAGTTAGAGAGTTTGGAACTGACACGTACAAACTGCGATATCTAAAATGGATAACCATCAAGGACCTACTGTATAGCATACAATAGCCAAGACATGGAAGCAACCTAAATGTCCATCAATGGAGGAATGGATAAAGAAGATGTGGTACATACACATAATGGAATATATGCTCAGCCACTAAAAAGAATGAAATAAAGCCATTTAGAGCAACATGGATAGACTTAGAGAGTACCATCATGAGTGAAGCAAGTCAGACAGAGTAAAAGAAATATCATATGACTACCCTAATATGTGGAATCTAAAAATAAACTATATGAATGAAATTACAAAACAGAAAGAGACTCACAGGTTTTGAGAACAAGCTTATGGTTGCCAGGGAGAAGTATGGGGAAAAGGGACAGTTAGAGAGTTTGGAACTGACACGTACAAACTGCGATATCTAAAATGGATAACCATCAAGGACCTACTGTATAGCATGTGGAACTCTGCTCAATGTTATAAGGCAGCCTCACAGCAGGGGATTTGGGGGGATAATGGATACATCTCTATGTATGGCTGAATTCTTTCACTGTCTACCTGAAACAATCAAAAATTTGTTAGTTAGCCAGCTATACCCCAATACAAAATGAAAAGTTTAAAAAGAAAAATGATAAGAAAGCCTTCCTCAATGATCAGTGCAAAGAAATAGAGGAAAACAATAAAATGAGAAAGACTAGAGAACTCTTCAAGAAAATTAGAGATAACAAGGGAACATTTCATACAAAGATGGGCTCAATAAAGGACAGAAAAGGTATGGACCTAACAGAAGCAGAAAATATTAAGAAGAGGTGGAAGGAATACACAGAACTGTACAAAAAAGATCTTCAAGACCCAGATAATCATGATGGTGTGATCACTCACACTCACCTAAAGTCAGACATCCTGGAATGTAAAGTGGGCCTTAGAAAGCATCACTATGAACAAAGCTAATGGAGGTGATGGAATTCCAGTTGAGCTATTTCAAATCCTGAAAGATGATGCTGTGAAAGTGTTGCACTCAATATGCCAACAAATTTGGAAA
>SJYX01018000.1:101773-117472 GCA_006410675.1 Oreotragus oreotragus | reverse complement strand
AGAAAAATTGTGTGATATAGTGGGAGAAGGCAATGGCACCCCACTCCAGTACTCTTGCCTAGAAAATCCCATGGACGGAGGAGCCTGGTAGGCTGCAGTCCATGGGATCACTGAGGGTTGGACACAACTGAGCAACTTCACTTTCACTTTTCACTTTCATGCATTGGAGAAGGAAATGGCAACCCACTGCAGTGTCCTTGTCTGGAGAATCCCAGGGACAGGGGAGCCTGGTGGGCTGCCATCTATGGGGTCGCACAGAGTCGGACACTACTGAAGTGACTTAGCAGCAGCAGCATAGTACAAAGTGTTTAGAGATGACTAATTAAACTAACTTTTGATTTAATGAAATTAAAAAATCATTTGTATTCAAATTTCAAAATGAGAGTTGCTGATCTACTGTATTTAAAACATGATTTTCATAATACTTTATCTGATAGTTAAACATGACTTTTCTCTTTAAATATATTAAATAATAAACTATACTAAAATATTTTCAAATTTTGCATTACCCTTGCATTTCCAAAATAATATCCATTTGTTTAAAACTATATCATTCTTTTAATCTCCTTCTGCATACTGATATTTTATCTAACATCTTCATTTTAATATTCATAAGTAAAATGGCAGAAGGGCCAAGGGGAGCTACTCCACATTCAAGGTCAGGAGGGGCAGGAGTGAGGAGATACCCCACGTCCAAGGTAAGCAGCAGCAGGTGTGCTTTGCTGGAGCAGCCATGATGAGATACCCTACACCCAAGGTAGAGGCCATCAGAGGGCAGACACACTGAAACCATAATCACAGAAAACTAGTCAATCTAATCACACTATCACCACATCCTTTTCTAACTCAATGAAACTAAGCCATGCCTGTGGAGCCACCCAAGACGGACGGGTCATGGTGGAGAGGTCTGACAGAATGTGGTCCACTGGAGAAGGGAATGGCAAATCACTTCAGTATTCTTGCCTTGAAAACCCCATGAACAGTATGAATAGGCAAAATGATAGGAAACTGAAAGAGGTACTCCCCAGGTCAGTAGGTGCCCAATATGCTACTGGAGATCAGTGGAGAAACAACTCCAGAAAGAATGGAGTGATGGAGCCAAACCAAGAACAATATCCAGTTGTGAATGTGATTGGTGATAGAAGTAAGGTCCGGATGCTGTAAAGAGCAATATTTCATAGGAACCTGGAATGTTAGGTTCATGAATCAAGGCAAATTGAAAGTGGCTAAACAAGAGATGGCAAGAGTGAACACTGACATTCTAGACATCAGCGAACTAAAATGGACTGGAATGGGTGAATTTAACTCAGATGACCATTATATCTACTACTGCAGGCAGGAATCTCTCAGAGGAAATGGAGTAGCCATCATGGTCAACAAAAGAGTCTGAAATGCAGTACTTGGATGCAGTCTCAAAAATGACAGAATGATCTTTGTTCGTTTCCAAGGCAAACCATTCAACATCACCATAATTCAAGCCTATGTCCCAACAAGTAATGCTGAAGAAGCTGAAGTTGAACAGTTCTATGAAGGCCTACAAGACCTTTTAGAACTAACACCCAAAAAAAGATGTCCTTTTCATTATAGGGGACTGAAATGCAAAAGTAGGAAGTCAAGAAACACCTGGAGTAACAGACAAATTTGGCCTTGGAATACGGAGTGAAGCAGGGCAAAGGCTAATAGAGTTTTGCCAAGAGAACGCACTAGTCATAGTAAACACCCTCTTCCAACAACACAAGAGAAGATTCTACACATGGACATTCCAAACAAAGATGTCCTTTTCATTATAGGGGACTGAAATGCAAAAGTAGGAAGTCAAGAAACACCTGGAGTAACAGACAAATTTGGCCTTGGAATACGGAGTGAAGCAGGGCAAAGGCTAATAGAGTTTTGCCAAGAGAACGCACTAGTCATAGTAAACACCCTCTTCCAACAACACAAGAGAAGATTCTACACATGGACATCACCAGATAGTCAATACCGAAAACAGACTGACTATATTCTTTGCAGCCAAAGATAGAGAAGCTCTATACAGTCAACAAAAACAAGACCAGGAGCTGANTTTTTTTTTTTTTTTTTTTGTAGCAATCATTAACACAGCATATAGTGGCTCTCTTTCTGAAAAACATGACATTTGTATTGGTGATATAAGAACTTCCCTGGTGGTCCAGTGGTTAAGATTCCATGGTCCCACTGCAGGAGGCTCAGGTTCAATCCCTGATCAGGGAACTAGATCCCACATGCCACAGCTAGCACAGCCAACAAAATATTTAAAAAAGAGTGAAACAAATTGTGGTGGATCCTACCTGTGTCATATTTAATACATCAAATTAGAGTGTATTCTTAACATTGTTATGTTTGGGCATCTCTGTGGTTTATTATTATTTTTGTGTGGGGACAAAAATCTTACTGTTTTGAGTTATGCTTTCCAGACCACAAGAAAGGTCTAGTCATAGGTTCATTAGTTTTTGGCATTTTCGTCTTTTTATGAATTTCTGTTATAACACCTGTTTTCTGCGGATCACGATTTAATTTGTAAGGACTCTCTCTGTTGATATTGGGACACTGATCACTGCCATGCGCGAGCCGCACGTAGCTTCTCCCTGGCTGCACCTTCTGCTTGTGTACGGCATCTCTTGTGCAGTTTGCTCTGCAGTAGTTTTTGTGGGCTGTTGAAAAACTAAGCATCTCTTTGTTCCTGCAGAAGGACCATGTCATTAGACTTCGGCAGTGTGGCCCTGCAGACACAAAATGAAGACGAAGGATTTGACAAAGAAGACTATGAAAGGGAGAAAGAGGTAAGTTATTTGGAAGAAAAATTCTAAGCCTGATCTTAAGCAGTTTTATGTTCTAATCAAAATTATATCATCTTGCGTCATTTCAAAGGATTTATAGTTCTTCTGTTCCCCTACCCTGAAACTCGATTGGCATTTTAAACAGTAGATTAGTGGAATGCTTCTTTTTTTTGAGACAAGAATGAAACACAACTGTGTATGATGCCATCAGTTAAATGGTTATATTCTTTAAGATCTTTTCATTTAGGAGGTAGTGGTTGATCTTGGAAGCAGAGATATACTGGGATGGGCAAGTCAGCAAGGTTCCTTGCCTCAGGTATTCCACATCCTAAGTGGAGGCAGATGATAAACAAGCAAACAAAGTAATTTGTGTGAGTGATAATTTAGCACTGATAAATGATAGGGAAACAAAATATAGTGATATTAAGGCAACTGGCTGGGAACCAGTTGGGAAGGTCCCTTGGAGGAGGAAATGTTTGAGCTGAGCCTTGAGTCATGAGATGAAGCAGAGATACCGAAGCCCAGAAGGAGTACTCTAGCCCCAAGATAGAAGTGTTAAGCCTGGAAATTGAGAAGAGAAACCTCCATATCTGTGAAATAGCCAGAAGGCTGTGGTGTTGGGATTGTATGAGCAAGGGGTTAGTGGTGGAGGCAGGAGAAGAGGTGCCAGATCATGGGATGTCATGGGAAGATGTTTGTATTTTTCTTCTAGGAGTAGTGGGAAGCTAGTGGAGGATTTTAAGCAGGGAAGTGATGTCTGTTTATATATTTGAAAGGTCTTTCTGAATGCTGTGTTTGGGTGAATAGATTTAAGGAGAAAAGGAGTAAGTTTGTTTACACTTAGCCCAGTAGTAATAGTAGCAGCCGCTGGGAATCAGTTTAATTGTTATGATTGTTTTTAGTTTGAGTCAGATTTCTTGATTGACTATAACAACAGGTTTTTGTACTGAATGTTGATATGACCCATTTTCTTTTTTTCTTTCGTGTATTTTAAATTTTTTATTCATTATTGACTTACAATGTTGTGTTAGTTTCAGGTGTACAGCAAAGTGATTTATCTTTTTAGATACTTAGATTCTTTTTCATTGTAGGTTATTATAAAATATTGAATATAGTTCCCTGTGTTATACAAGAGGCCCCTATTTGGTTATTGCTTTTACATATAGTAGTGTATATATGTTAATCCAAAACTCCTAATTTATTCCTCCTCACCTTTCCCCTTTGAACATAAGTTTGTTCTCTATGTCTGTGGGTCTATTTCTGTTTTGTAAATCCCTTTGTATCTTTTTTTAGCTTCCACATGTAAGCGATATTATGTTTGTCTTTTACCATCTGACTTGCTTCACTTAGTATGATGATCTCTGGTCCATCCATGTTGTTGCAGATGGCATTATTTCATTCTTTTTTATGGCTAATATTCCTTTGTGTATATACACCATTGTGTAAATCTTCCTTAACCATTCATCTGTCAGTGGACACTTAGATTGCTTCCATGGTGTGACCCATTTCCCAATATGTCAAATAATCATTTTTAGTCTTGCCTGGAAAATCCCATGGATGGAGGAGCCTGGGAGGCTGCAGTCCATGGGGTCGCAAAGAGTCGGACATGATTGTGACTTCACTTTCACTTTTCACTTTCATGCCTTGGAGAAGGAAATGGCAACCCACTCCAGTGTTCTTGCCTGGAGAATCCCAGGGACGGGGGAGCCTGGTGGGCTGCCGTCTATGGGATCGCACAGAGTTGGACACGACTGAAGCGACTTAGCAGCAGCAGCAGTAGTTACCATGGACCATTTGTATTAATTGGAATCAATGAATGGGGTCACTTTCACACATGGCTGGCATTAACATTAGGGTAGAGACAAAGCTGGCAGCTTGGTGGATTTTGTCTATCAGTTCACTTCAGCCGCTCAGTCGCGTCTGACTCTTTGCGACCCCATGAATCGCAGCACGGCAGACCTCCCTGTCCATTACCATCTCCTGGAGTTCACTCAGACTCGCGTCCAATCAATCTGATTTTGGTGTTGACCATCTGGTGATGTCCATGTGTAGAGTCTTCTCTTGTGTTGTTGGAAGAGGATGTTTGCTATGACCAGTGCATTCTCTTGTATTGTTTGTTTGCACAGTGTTTTTGAACAATTGAATCTAAATTTAAAAATTGGGAAGTTTCATATAGCAGTCCAGAGTATCTGGCCTGTCTTAAAATAGGCCACATGTGGCCTATTTCTTCACATACTAGTTGGCGGGCTGGAGCTGAGCAGTGGCTCTCCCATTCCGGCTGGCCATGATGCCCCCCAACCCCAACCCCCAAACAAAACAAAGCAAAACATGGACTTGTGCCCTTGAACCCACTAGCTTCACTCTTGTAAATTCTCTGCCAAGTTACCAAGGGCATTGGAGTTTGTGACCCTTGCCAGGGTTTCCAGATTTTGATAGGGGCCTTCACAGCGATTGCTGTGGCAGAGATAGGGTTGAGGGTTTTCTGTTACTTTTTGAACTCACAGCATGAGGTTTTCATGCCCTGATGGCCTTGGGTATTTCACTGGAATTTAGCTACTGAAATTCTTGAGGGGATCAATTTGGGTTATTGTTATACTAGACTTTAAAGAAGAGAAAAAATAATCCTGACAGGTGATTTTTTTCATTGGAAATGGTGGATAGGATATTAGAGAGAACTTACTGCCAGGTGTATTGTGTGGTCAAAATTTTAAACGTGGTATTGATTAAGGAGACAGTTAACTCTAGATGATACAGAAGATAGCCATTGGGATCATTCTTTGATAGATTATGTGCTGGAGTAGGGAATTTCCAGAGGAAAAGGTGATCTTAAGAGGTTAGGTATTTGAGAGTGATTGTTTCTAGCACAGTAGAAGAAAATAGCTAGCTAACTTTGACTCTAACATGATTACTATGGATAATAAATGTTATCCATATGTTAATGAATGTTAAATGTTATCCAAATGTTAATAAAAAGTGTTTCATATTTATTAATAAGTATTTTACCTTTTTAAAAAATAGCTGCAAAGGAAAAAATTCTAACTTCTGATAGAGGTTAGAATTTCAGTGAAAAATAAAATTCAAAATTTTTCTAAAAATTCAGCCATATATATATATTTGTCATCAGTTGGTCAGTTTAGTCGCTCAGTCATGTCCAACTCTTCGAGACCCCATGGACTGCAGCATGCCAGGCTTCCCTGTCTATGACCAACTCCCAGAGCCTACTCAAGCTCATGTCCATTGTGTCGGTAATGCCATCCAGCCATGTCGTCCTCTGTTGTCCCCTTCTCCTCCTACCTTCAATGTTTCCCAGCATCATTCTTGTCCAGTGAGTCATTTCTTCGCATCAGGTGGCCAAAGTATTGAAGTTTCAGCTTTAGCATCAGTCCTTCCAAAGAATATTCAGGACTGATTTCCTTTAGGATGGACTGGTTGGGTTTCATTGCAGTCCAAGGGACTCTCAAGAGTCTTCTCCAACACCACAGTTCAAAAGCATCAATTCTTCGGCGCTCAGCTTTCTTTATAGTCCAACTCTCACATCCACACATGAGTTCTGGGAAAACCATAGCTTTGACTAGATGGACCTTGTTGGTGAAGTAATGTTTCTGCTTTTTAATATGCTCTCTACGTTTGTCATAGCTTTTCTCCAAGGAGCAAGCATCTTTTAATTTCATGGCTGCAGTTACCATCTTCAGTGATTTTGTGTCCCCCCAAAATAAGATCTGTTACTGTTCCCATTGTTTTCCCATCTGTTGCCATGAAGTGATGGGACCGGATGGCATGATCTTAGTTTTCTGAATGTTGAGTTTTAAGCCAGTTTTCTCACTCTCCTGTTTCACTTTCATCAAGAGGCTCTTTAGTTCTTCTTCACTTTCTGCCGTAAGGTTGGCGTCATCTGTGTATCTGCTGCTGCTAAGTCGCTTCAGTCGTGTCTGACTCTGTGTGATTCCATAGACGGCAGCCCACCAGGCTGTCCCATCCCTGGGATTCTCCAGGCAAGAACACTGGAGTGGGTTCTGTGTATCTGAGGTTATTGATATTTCTGCTGGCAGTCTTGATTCCAGCTTTGTCATGGCGAGTTAAAAATAATAAACCACCTGATCAAACCTAAGTTCATTTTCATATCCGGAAACCTTTCCACCTCCTCAGTCTCCCTGACCCTACAGTAGCAGAATAGTTTAAAGTCTTAAGAAGTTAAAAAAAGAGAATAATCTTCATGCCTGTCTGGTTGAGATTGCTTTGGGATTGCCAGGCAGATTAGAGTGTTAGCACTGGGCTTCCCAGGGCTGCCTGCCAATGCAGGATATGCAGGTTTGATCCCTGGGTTAGGAAGATTCCCTGGAGGGGGAAATGGCAATCCACACCAGTGTTCTTGCCTGGAAAATCCCATGGACAGAGGAGCCTGGCAGGCTACAGTCCATGAGGCCGTGAGGAGTGACGCATGACTGAGGAGCGCGCGCGCGCACACACACACACACACACACACACACGGCTAATACACCTTGCTTTCTCTACTTAATGAATCACTTTGTATTCAGTTCATGCTTTCTCTACTTAATGAATCACTTTGTATTCAGTTCATTTGTGTAGGGGAATGCTTCCATTCCCAAAGATGTCCCAAGCAGGCCAGATCTCTCTCATGGGCTACTTTGCTAAGGACTTGTGAGATTTCCCTCTCTGTAAATGGCACAGTAACCACTTTAGAGATTCTGACTGTCTCGTATGAATGGCAAGTTGCTGATACAACATGCTTTACCAAGATCAGCTGGGATTTTGTCCGCACTTGCCCATAAGTCAGTGAATAAGCCATAGTCAACTTCCAGCCTCCGTGCCATCCTAATTAGCACCTCTGCAGTGACGATCTGGGCTTTACTGTTTCTATTCCCTCCCTTGTTTGCATCGAAGAGGAAATGGAGAAAGTACATTTAATCTTTGGAAAAGGAAAGGGTTTAGCAAAGTGATTTCAATATTCAGAGGACAGTTGGACCAATGGGATCTCAAGACACAGACCACCACAGATAGATGCATATTTTGAAAAAGAAAAGAAAAGAAAAACTCCAAGAATTTTTCCGAAAAGTAAGGCACCATAATCATCTCTGAATCACAACAGTTCTGAATGGTATATTGGCAAAAGTTTGGCCATTGTGTTCCAAGGCATAGCAGGCAAGTGTATAGCCCACAGCCTCACCAGGGTTTCACTGGAAGCTCCACCTCTTCTACAATGAACAGAATGGATTAGAGTACAGGCGAGGGAGGGTGAGAATACGATGGAGCTATGCTATCATGTCAGTTAATATTCATATCACTCTCTGCTCACAACTTATTGGTGTTCGTTACTTTGAGAACTACCAATGTAGCTGTCCTTGCCACTAAGTAGACCTCATCCAAAGTATTCTAGGCAAATTTTTACTTGTAAAGCTGGTCCAGAGAAGAAGAATTCAAAAACTCTTTCCTTAACTCATTCATAATGTAACAGCAGTATCACTGACTCAACTGACATGTGTTTGAGCAGACTCTGGGAGACACTGGAAAGACAGGGAAGCCTGGCGTGCTGCAGTTCGTGGGGTCACAAAGAGTCAGTCACAGCTTAGCTGAACAGCAGCAAATGTTCAGTTCAGTTGCTCAGTCATGTCCGACTCTTTCCGACCCCACGGACTGCAGCACGCCAGGCTTCCCAGTCCATCACCCACTCCTGGAGCTGACTCAAACTCATGTCCATCGAGTCGGTGATGCCATCCAACCACCTCATCCTCTGTTGTCCCCTTCTTCTCCTGCCTTTTTCAAATGAGTCAGTTCTTCACATCAGGTAGCCAAAGTATTGGAGCTTCAGCTTCAGTCCTGCTCGTGGATATTCAAGGTTAAACAGGGTGACTATCATTCATTTTACAAGAGCCACAATGATGGACTTGCCTCCTGGTTTCTGTCCTCAAGGCAGAGCCACCCCCCAAGCTTCAGCTGTTGCTTCTCTTGGATTGCTCCAGTGGTTTCTGAGAAGATGTGAACTGTCTAGGGGCTAAGGCTTTCAGAAGTATGTCAATCTATCCTGCCATCTTGAAGATCCACCCACCTGCCTGGGCTATTTAGAAATGTCGTGGTTTCAGTAACTAGCTCATTGCACTGAAAATAAATTGGAGAGAAGAGCTCACGGTGTTTTAGGCTGATGGTCTTCCTATCTTGTCATAGTTATCATTGTGTTATTACTTTGTTCATTCTGCAGATGTTTATTGATGATGTACTACCTACCAGGTATTTGTTTCATGGCTGGATGCAGCAGTGAACAGACACTAGAATCTTATATTCTGGCTTGGTATTAACTGGTCTCTATATGGGGTTAATTGGTGGCTCAGTGGGAAAGAATCCACCTGTCAATGCAGGAGACACAGGTATGATCCCTGGGTCAGGAAGATCCCCTGTAGAAGGAAATGGCAACCCACTCCAGTATTTTTGCCAGGGAAATCCCATGGAGAGAGGAGCCTGGTGGGCTTCAGTCCATGGGGTTGCAAAAGAGTCAGTTATGACTTAGCGACTAATCAACAGATATTGTAAATACTTAATAATGATAGATTAAAACAATAAATGATGCAAAATGATAGTAGTAAGAATGTAATTTGTTTGTCTAATTTGAACAGGCATTAGCAGTGTGCCAGGCACTCTACATGTATTAACCCCTTCATCAAACAAACAAAAAAAATCCCTTACATCAGCTTTAACCTACAAAAATGAATACTCTTATGATTCACCAAATGTAATGCTTATTCCCACTTTAAAGGTGAAGAAAAAGAGAAGATGAAAGAAATGGACAGGCTTCCCTGGTGGCTCAGCAGTAAAGAATCCGCCTGCCAGTGTAGGAGATGCAGGTTCGATGCCTGGGTTGGGAAGATCGTCTGGAGAAGGGACTGGCAACCCCTCTCCCGTATTCTGGGGTAGGGGAGGATAAAAGAGTTGGACGCTACTGAGCAACTGAACAAAACCAACAACAAAGAAGTGGACACGTTTCCTCGACATTATTCGAATACAAATGTTGGAGCTGGGATCAAACCCAGGGTCCCGGACGCATCACCACACTGCACTGAACCGGAAAGGCAGAAGTTTAAATATGACAAGAAGATAGGAGACTGGTTTTAAAAGAGGACTGGCAGCTGTTGATAATTGCTCTGGATGTGAGTACCATACGCCTGGCTCCCGTTGGCTGAATTTATTTTCACCATCCTTTTTAGATGACAATAACACTTAGCCCTTCTAATGACATGCAGGTGCCAAGACAAGGCCTGGAGGAAGAACTTCCTTTCTTAGTTAACCTCCGTGAGTCACTCACCCTTCTCCCTGTGATTAGCAATTTATTTTAAGTAACTGGCTTCCAGGGGATATCATGTGGAGGGGTGTAGACGGCTGGTCGGATTTTGCAGAATTTCATTAACTCACCAGCTTAGACCTTCCCTAGGGCCTCTGAGTAAGCTGAGTCTTTCTATGAAAGTGTCCTTGTAACTTTTTGATGCGGGTGGTGTGCGACAGATCCCTGCAAAGCGTTAAGGTGCCTCAGCTTCCTGTAGGAAATCTGTGACCGGATCTGGGGCCTGAAAGCGGAAACATTAAGTGTATCGTGGGAGAAGAGGAAGGCAAAGTGCTAAAGTTATCACTCTGAACAGAGGAAGTCAGAGCATCCTGCGGAAAACTTCCTGTTTAGCCAGTAGATGAGAAAACAAGAAGAAAAACACTTGGCCTCGGTGACTGCTCTGTAAATACATTCCCAAACTTTCATTACCTTGGGCAGGGCTTCCTTGCAAGCACTCACAGCTTCCCAGGTGAAGGGTGAGTCACGTAAGCACACCCAGCTTCCCAGCTTCCTTGTTTCGGCGGGCATGTCCAGCACCCTGCTCCCCAGCTCTGGCCTGTGTGGCATCAGAGGCTGGACTCTCCCCCTGGAATGCCCTTCCTCCGGCTTGCGTTAAACCCTCTGCTGGGATGGAGTCAGAGAATGCGATTCAAGGGCACGGGTTCCAAGTCTCCGGCTTCCTCCAAGGCCAGGCTGTGGGAACCACTGACTCCGGAATGAGCAAGCCACCCTGAGGCTCAGATGAAGCGTGAGCAGCTATTTATGCTTCTCAAAAACGGTCACACAAGATACAGTTCCGGGAGAAAACTGGGCTTTCTGAATTTCTCTATTCAAAGGTTAAGCACTTAAGGGACTTCCCTGGTGATCCAGTGGCTAAGACTCCATCCTCCCAGTGTAAGGGGCCCGGGTTTGAGGCAGAGAGCCGACTCACCGGGAAAGACCCTGACACCAGGAGAGATGTCGCGTGCTGCAACTAAAAGAACAGGCCGCAATGACGATCAAAGATCCCGTGTGCCACAGCTGAGACCTGGCAGGGCCAAATTAATACATAAATAAATTAAGTTTAAGCATTCAAGAAAATTTCTGCTATTTGGTCCCAGAGGGTGTTATGGTGTGTTACATGCTATACTGTGTTATGCGTCTTATGTTATGGCAGGAAGTCATTTTGAATAAAGACCTTTTTAGCTGCCTTAAACTCTATCAGACTAGATTGCTTTGTATGAAATAAAGTAGAGTGGTTAGAGTGGGAAAGAAAGACAGCTGGTCCCCTTCAGCGGGTGTTAGCTGTTCAGACCTCTTCATGGATGCATGCCCCGGCTGTGCGTGGACAGTCGGGCTGTCTTCTCCCGAGGGAGGGCTTCATTTTCCTCTTTGCTTTGTTTCCACTCTCTAAATGAGGCTGGCCTCCCCGTCGTTCCTTTTCTTCCCCCCATATATTCTTTTCTGAAATTTCTGATCGCAAAGCACTTGCAACAAATAGATAGTTAAGTGTAGAGAAGCACTGGCCTTACAAATCAGTAGAGACGGAACACGTTAAAAATAGTTAAATTGAAGTCTAGCTGATCTGCAATGATGTATTGATTACAGCTGTACAGCAAAGTGATTCAATTATACATATACACATTCTTCTTTTTTTAAATACTCTTTTCCATTATGGTTTATCATGGGACATTGAATGTAATTCCCTGTAGTGAGTCACACAGTAGGACCTTCCTGCGTGTCTGTTCTCTGTATGAAAGCTTAAATCTGTCAACCCCAACCCCCAGTCCATTCCTCCCTCAGCCCCTCCCCCTTGGCTACCACTGTTCTATTTTCTATATTTGTGAGTCTGTTTCTTAAGAACATATTTAATCAATGTTTTTTCTGGTATCCCTATTCTCTTTCTATTCTTTCAAACACCACAGACTTGAACATCAGCCATCATTTGAAGGCAGCACTCTGATGTTGACACTTTTGTAAGAAAATTTTTAGTGGCTTCCTAAAAAAGCAGAGACATTACTTTGCTGACTAAGGTCCATCTAGTCAAGGCTATGGTTTTTCCAGTGGTCATGTATGGATGTGAGAGTTGGACTGTGAAGAAGGCTGAGCGCCGAAGAATTGATGCTTTTAAACTGTGGCGTTGGAGAAGACTCTCGAGAGTCCCTTGGACTGCAAGGAGACCCAACCAGTCCATTCTGAAGGAGATCAGCCCTGGGATATCTTTGGAAGGAATGATGCTAAAGCTGAAACTCCAGTACTTTGGCCACCTCACACGAAGAGTTGACTCATTGGAAAAGACTCTGATGCTGGGAGGGATTGGGGGCAGGAGAATAAGGGGACGACCGAGGATGAGATGGCTGGATGGCATCATGGACTCAATGGACGTGAGTCTGAGTGAACTCCGGGAGTTGGTGATGGACAGGGATGCCTGGCGTGCTGCAATTCATGGGGTCGCAAAGAGTCGGACATGACTGAGCGACTGAACTGAACTGAACTAAGATCCTGAGACCCTTCAACATACTTTTATATATTTCTTCTAAATCTTCAGGCTGCTGTGATGATTTATGATAATAATAACATATACTCTTCACAGTGTTAATATTGGCAATATTGGGAATAAACCTGCCTTGTGACAGGGACCAAGTTCACTGCCAGCTGTGAGTGGCCAGCCAGTCCAGGCTGGTCGTTAATTCGGATGACCTTCTCATCACAATGACTGACCGTCCTTACCTCGCTGCCAATGGCTGTACCCTGTGTTGTCACTCCACCTTAGAAACCCGAGCTCCCCTCTCTGACTCTGATCACCTACCTACCTGACTCCTCCAGAAACTCTTTTTTAAAATATTGTATTTTTTTGGCTGCCTTGGGTTTCATTGTATCATGCGGAGCTTCATCGTGGCTTAGGGACTCTCTGGGTGCGGCGTGTGGACTCAGTAGTTGCTGTGTGTGGGCTGCAGAGTGCGTGGGCTTCCGGGGTTGTGGCATGTGGGCTCCAAAGCGCCTGGCCTTAGTTGCTCCATTGCATGTGGGATCCTAGCTCCCTAACCCAGACCAAACCCACGTCCCCTGCATTGCAAGGCATATTCTTAACCACTAGATCACCAAGGAAGTCCCTATTTTTTCATTACTGTATTCTCATTGCTAATTGCAGTGCTTGGCATATGACAGATTCTCTCAGCAAATATCTCTTGAATGTGTGAATGAAGACTTCCCCAGCAACTGGTATCCTTGGACTTACTTACTCTGGGAGTTGGTGATGGACAGGGAGGCCTGGCATGCTGCGATTCATGGGTCACAAAGAGTCGGACACAACTGAGCGACTGAACTGAACTGATCCTTGTTAAAGAGTTTTCAAATTTATTTATCTAGAGATGATTAAGAAAAGTCCCATTATTTTCCTAACTTGGTAGCCTATGTCTTAGTTTTTACTATGCTGGATCAATTTTCCTGTTTGGTTTTTTTTTTTTTTTAAATGTCATTGAAAAAATGTAGCTTCTAATCTTCTGGTTCAGAAAAATTGCACTGAATCCTATTACTTTATTTTTGCTTTATAAGACTATTGTGGGGTTTTCCTTTGAGATCAATTATGCTTGTATTTAACTTTGTGTTTGCTGTAGTGTGCTGTCCTCAGGAGGGTCAGTGGTTGAAAAATGTCAGCAGTCAGGCCTCTGGGAATTTGCTCAGCTGAAGAGATCTCCTTTACTTAAGATTCATCCTAGTGTTGCCTACCTCCAATTACTAGCACTTGCAGGTACATAAGACTTGACCTTTGGCTCAGATTGTTGATAACTTGGATGGTCATCCTAGTTCCAGCATCCTCTATTGGTTCCTGTGAAGCTTTCTTATGATTGCACCTCAGGCAAAACTCCTTTGTCACCCCGCCTTTTTTTTTCCTCCTTCTCTCCACAAGTAGATATTCTGATTGTTGTTATTCAGTTGCTAGGTTGCGTCCAACTCTGTGACCCCAGAGACTGTAGCATGTCAGACTTCCCTGTCCTTCACTGTCTCCCAGGGTTTGCTCAAACTCATGTCCATTGAGTTGATCATGCCATCCAACCATCTCATCCTCTGTCACCCCCTTCTCCTCCTGCCTTCAATCTTTCCCAGCATTAGGGTCTTTTCCAGTGAGTTGGCTCTTTGCATCAGGTGGCCAAAGTACTGGAGCTACAGCTTCAGCATCAGTCCTTCCAATGAATATTCAGGGCTGATTGCCTTCAGAATTGAATGGCTTGATATTTTTGCTGTCTGAGGGATTCTCAAGAGTCTTCCCTACTGCTGCTCTTTGCATCAGGTGGCCAAAGTACTGGAGCTACAGCTTCAGCATCAGTCCTTCCAATGAATATTCAGGGCTGATTGCCTTCAGAATTGAATGGCTTGATATTTTTGCTGTCTGAGGGATTCTCAAGAGTCTTCCCTACTGCTACAGTTCAAAAGTATCAATTCTTCAGCACTTAGCCGTCTTTATGATCCAACTCTCATATCCATACATGACTAATGGAAAAACCATAGCTTTGAATATATGAACTTTGGTCAGCAAAGTGATGTCTCTGATATCCTGATAGTTCTCTTAAATAAACTTCCTGCAGTCTCACTTCCATAAAAGGCTTGATTTAGGAATGACCAATATATAGCAGACACTAAAATTGTATTATGGTGATGGATGCCTGTATTAGTTATCAATTGCTGTGTAACAGCTACTCAAAATTTGTCAGTTTGTAACATTTATCATTTCAACCAAATTCTGAGTGTTGCTGCTGCTGCTATCATTTCAACCAAATTCTGAGTGTTAGGTATCCAGAATCACCTCAGCAACGTGGTTCTACAGTAGGGTCTCCCAGGAGGTGGCAATCAAGCTGTCAGGCAGGACTTCATTCATCTCAGGCTCCACTGAGGCTGAAGGGTCTGCTTCCAAGCTTTCTCAAGTAGCTGTCAGCAAACCTCAGTCCCTCATTGGCCACTGGGTAGAGATTTCAGCCTCTTACCACATAGGCCTTTCCAAGGGGATGCCTCAATACATGGCATCTGGCTTCCCACAAAACAAATATCCAAGGGAGACATTCAGAGCTCAAGACCAAAGCCACATTTTTTTATGAGTCTCATCTCGTAAGTAACATACTTAACAAGTCTGCTGTATACTATTGTCTTGGAGAGAAATCCTAGTATAGTGTAGGACAGAGCTACACAGAGTATTAGTAATAGAATGCAGGAATTGTCTGGGACCATGTTGTAGGCTGCCTACAACAATTCTTCATGAAAAGGCTGATGTTCCAGGAGTCATGTATGGATGTGAGAGTTGGACTGTGAAGAAGGCTGTGCGCCAAAGAATTGATGCTTTTGAACTGTGGTGTTGGAGAAGACTCTTGAGAGTCCCTTGGACTGCAAGGAAATCCAACCAATCCATTCTGAAGGAGATCAGCCCTGGGATTTCTTTGGAAGGAATGATGCTAAAGCTGAAACTCCAGTACTTTGGCCACCTCATGCGAAGAGTTGACTCATTGGAAAAGACTCTGATGCTGGGAGGGATTGGGGGCAGGAGGAGAAGGGGACGACCGAGGATGAGATGGCTGGATGGCATCACGGACTCAATGGACGTGA
>SJYX01018000.1:71285-100868 GCA_006410675.1 Oreotragus oreotragus | reverse complement strand
TACTTTGGCCACCTCATGCGAAGAGTTGACTCATTGGAAAAGACTCTGATGATGGGAGGGATTGGGGGCAGAAGTAGAAGGGGACGACAGAGGATGAGATGGCTGGATGGCTTCCCTGACTCAATGGACATGAGTCTGAGTGAACTCTGGGAGATGGTGATGGACAGGGAGGCCTGGCGTGCTGCGATTCATGGGGTCGCAAAGAGTTGGACACGACTGAGTGACTGAACTGAACTGAACTGATTAGTTACATGTTGCTGTGCAACTGATTCTCTTGAGAGTCCCTTGGACAGCAAGGAGATCAAGCCAGCCAACCCTAAAGGAAATAAACCCTGAATATTTGTTGGAAAGACTATTGCTGAAGATGAAGCTCCAATACTTTGGCCCCCTGATGTAAAGAGTCAATTCATTGGAAAAGACCCTGATTCTGTGAACAATTGACGGCAGGAGGAGAAGGGGATGACAGAGGATGAGATGGTTGGATGGATCACCAACTTGATGGACATGAATTTGAGCAGGCTTCGGGAGTTGGTGATGAATAGGGAAGCCTGGTGTGCTGCAGTCCATGGGGTTGCAGAGTCAGACATGACTTAGCGAATGAACAAGTGCAACTAATTACCCCCAAATTTAGTGCCTTAAACAACATTTATTACTTTACCAAGATAAGATGTGTCAAGAGGTTAGACAAAGATTAGCCAGATCTTCAGTTTCTGAGCCTCTTACAAGTCTGCAGTCATCTCAAAGCTGGACTGGAAAGGATTTGCTTCCTAGTTCACACACATGGTTGTTGGCAGGAGTCGTTCCTCATGGACTACTGAAGTAAGGTCTCATTTCCTCATAAATTGTTGGCTGGAATCCTTTATTAGTTCTGTGCCATGGGAACCACTCCATAGAATAACTCATGACACACAGTGGGATCAGACCAAACAAGAAAAAAGATAGGAGAGAAGTGAAAAGTCAGCAAGTGAAAAGTCATAGTTCTCTGTAACCAAATCATGGATGGGACATCCCATCATCCTGTCATTCTTCTGTTTGCTAGAAACAATCAGGAGTTTTATCCAACACTCAAGAGGAGAGGGTTATAGTAGTGTGAAGATCTTTGCAAGTCACACTACAGCTGGAAACGTGTACTCTATCAGAGTTTGTAGGTAAAGTTAGCTGCAGACATTAAGTGGCTATGTAATTAAATATAAAAGTTACATAGCTGATGAACTAGAAGTTACGCTTGTAGGAGGAACTATACTAGAAATCTACAAATCTACAAAATTCGAAGAATATGGAAGACATAGTAATATGGAATATGGAAGACATAATAACAATAATGGAAAAGAATGAATGTTATTGGATACAATGGATGTTTTAGAGAGAGACAATGTAGGGCTGAAAATGATTATCAATTGAAGGCTAAATATGGGAGCCAGTGGGCTGCCCTGCAGCATATAAATCATATTTCTTGCAGTTGGATGGCAAAGAAAACTGAGGAACAGGCTCATGACTTAGAGCAGTAACAGAGCTCCAAAGATGATCAAATTCTCAACCTAGATATGCTTGTTATCCCAAATTTAGGGCCCTGGTGGGCAATAACTGCACCTTTAAACATAGGATAGGAGTATCTGTGTTAAAGAATATTTAGTGATGACTGTTTAAGCAAGAGATATTCAAATCACAGGTGTAATTCAAGCGATTTCTGAGCAGTGTCACCTACAGAGCAGCAATCCCATGGCTGGCCATTGCAACAGTGAGTCTTTCATAGTACAGTGTCTTTCCAAGTACAGTGTCCCTGAGTGGTGTGCCATCTTAAGTCCTCATCAGCAAGCATCAAATACTGAAAGCTTAGGAGCAATTGGCATGTCACCAGCTGAAAACAAGACAGTATTATCAAGAAGGAAAATGGAGCAGTAATTCGAGAAGGAAAATGATGCTACACTGAAGGCAAACTATGTCAACCTTCTTCCCAGTCTTGCCAGCCACTACTGACAACTGAGGGCTGAGCAGCATCCAACACCGATTTCAAAAATCAGCCCAAAATGTCACCACTGCCAAATAACTGTATTTTTCTGGGTTTCGGCAACCTTGTCAATGAATCAGAATAATATTATTTTCACCATGAATATTCTACAGAGGTTCAGAAAACCATTTATTTGTTATTAAATAAATTTGTTATTATAGTCTTAGCACATAAACAAAGAAACTATTTCTCAAATGTTTACTCACAGCAACTGGGGGCATGTGTCAGGGAAAAAGCTCAGTATCTGAGACGTTTTGCAGGCTGTTAAAACAAAAGCAAGCCAAGGTTACAGAAAACTGAAAATAGGAATACTCTGAAGGCCATCGGTGTTAACCTTTGCCCCCTGCTCACTCAGAGGATGCGTTCATGTTTAAGAAACTTGTTTGTGCTGCCTTCCTACTAGGCTATAAAAGACTGAAAACATGCAGAGAAATGTAAGCTCCAAATAATCACTAGCTGCCAACCCCTGGAAGCAGGCCCCGAAGTGATGCTCCGACCCTCCCCGTTGATCTGGGCAATGAGCCCCCACGAGGCTCATGTGTTTACTCTCGCCTGGTCAGAAAGTCTTTGCCTCACCAGCGAGCCCTGCCCCCAGGCCTCTCCTCAAGCTTCCCGGTCCAGGCGTCTAACACGTCACACCTCAGGTCACCCTGCGTCTGCTCTTCCCCGTCTCACTGGACGGCACAGTTATTACCCAACTTGTTTTCCTCTCTAAGTTATATGCTGTTAACTGTTTCATTCAAAGTCAATCTAGTTGCAAAAAAAAACCATTTGACTGTAGAAGGTAGTGAAGCAGTGAAGTGAAAATCGCTCAGTTGTGTCTGACTCTTTGCAACCACATAAGACTGTACAGTCCATGGAATTCTTCAGGCCAGAATACTGGAGTGGGTAGCGTTTCCCTTCTCCAGGGGATCTTCCCAGCCCAGGGATTGAACCCAGGTCTCTCACATTGCAGGTGGATCCTTTATCAACTAAGCTATTTAATTGTAGAGCAACGGTTTAAAAAGAAAAAAAAAAAAATATTGGGGGGAAAAATGTAGTAGCTGAATATGAATCACTCAAAACTGTTATTAACTGTATTAACTGTTTTCATCCTAACTATTAATTATGATTAAGTAGATTGTAATTATATTCATCTGGCTTTACTCCTCTAAAGAACTCAAAACACTGACACATCATCTTGAAAAAGAACCTTAAAAAAAAACTGGGGCTTCCCTGGTGGCTCAGACAGAAAAGCATCTGCCTGCAATGCAGCAGACCCACGTTCAATCCCTGGGTTGGGAAGATTCTCTGGAGGAGGGCATGGCAACCCACCCATTCTTGTCTGGAGAATCCCATGGACAGAGGAGCCTAGCAGGCTACAGTCCATGAAATTTCAAAGCGTCAGACACAACCGAGCAGCTAACTCTTTCACTTTCAGGAAGAAATCACTGGATATTTAAGGAATGAATATTTTTCAGATACTTTATTATTTGTACCATTTCCTTTTTATTCCTTTTTTGGAGAGTACATGGTAGAAATCATCTTAATGCCAGATTTTTTTCAGGGACAAGAAACCAATTTCTAATTACCTCCCTCTTTGAAGATCTCTCTTTGGTGATTGTATCAGTTTGCTAGGGTTGTCATATAAAAGTACCTCAAACTAAGCATCTTAACAGAAATTTATTGTCTCTTGGTTTTAGAAGCTAGAAGCCCAATATCAAGGTGTCACAATAGTTGGAGGGTTGTGAAAGAAGGCTCTATTCCACTCCTGACTTGTAGATGGCTTTCACCTCCCTGGGGATGTGTAGATATGCCTTAACATCATCTTCTCTATGTGCCTGACTCTGTGTTCAAATTTCCCTTTATTATAAATGACATATTATATTGGATTAGAACCCCATCCTACTTCATCCTACTGTCATCATCCACCCTGATGACAGTCTGTCTTAACAAATTATGTCTACAATGACTTCCAACTAAGGTCATGTTCTGAGGTACTAGTGCTTAGGATATCAGCATGTAGATTTTATAAAGACACAACTGAACATTTAAAACTCATGTTAAAGTTTGATACAACTTTTCAAATACTCATCCATGAGAAAAAAAATGATAGATTAAAATGTGAGATCTAAAGAGAAAAAGTTTCAACTCTATTATTTTTGGTGTGTAGCTTCACAACCTTGGAAAATTCCTAGAAGAGCAGTTTTATATGTACCATTGTATGTTCCTTTATGTGAACTTGAAGTTGTAAAATAGATCAATCCTAGGGCAATTCATCCAATTATAGGACTCACCAAGGCATTCTTGAAGTTCTTTTTAATTCTACTGCTTGTATCAGTAGAATTAAAACTTAATTTTTGAAAGTTATCTTTCTACATAATAGACAAAAGAGTATTCATTTACTGTGGTAAGACAGGTCTATGATTGTGATAGAAAAATATTCAACAAAGTAAATGGAATTTCTGACTAACCGCTAAAATCCTAACGAATACTCATATATCCTTTCTAGAGAACACATGACATATTCCATTATTATTTTTACTCTGATTAACCAGTCGTTTGGACCAAGTGATGAAGAGCCATTAGCTTGTCTTTTCTCTCAATGACTTAATTAAACCAACTAATTATTGGGAGGACATGAAATCATGTGAACCTCAGGCATATACATTTTTAAAGTTAAAACCTGCTAGAAACTCAGTTTAATAAACAAAGCCATCCCTTTACATTTACTCCTGCTTTGTGTAAATTATAGAAAAAATAAAGTCAGGGATTGACTGGTGGGCATCTGAGTGCGTAACATGAGTTAAAGTTTTGATTTTCAGTTTAGACAATAACACTAGAATGCTTATAACACATTCTCTGTGTTAAAAGTACAAATATATTAAGTATTATTTGATATGAAGCATAGGAAATTCAATAAGACTGTAAATTTTAATATCAGGGCTATTTCCCCTCTCCCCATACTATTGGTTAATATTTATCCTGATGTCTAAAAGTATAAGGTAAAACTATGATTTACTTCCCTTACTTTTCAGTTACAAAAATTTGTTGATTCTAACTATTCCATTCAACATATTTTCTAGAATGTTCTTTCTAATTTAATCTTAAAATGAGGTCAGTCCTTCTAGTTCATTTTTATGTGACCTCAAACGAACCCTTATTTAAAGGACATGCTCCCCAAACTACATTTCATAAACACTTAATGTGTTAATGAGGGTATAACTTCTGTCTTAGTTCTTTCCCTTGGCACCAAAATTAAAGCAGGAATCTACCACATTAAGAGATATAGCTCTCATATGTAAACTGGTCATTTATATAGTCTTTATAATTACCTTTAATCCTTAAAGCAATCCTATCAGTTTAGGCTCTTTGCTTATTAGCAACAATTTAAAATTTAGATGTCTTTAAATAAACAAATAGAATAACTGGCTTATATAAACAAAAGCCCAGAAGTAGGTGTGAATTTAGACAGGTTTTGATCTGCAGACTCATAGTCATCAAGATTCCAAGTGTAACTGTGTCTCTTACTTCTATAATTTTTCATGTGTTGTTTTCTTTCAGCACTGATTCTAAGCTTAGAAAAACACAACTGTGGCCTCCCTAGACTGTCCACTAGGCAACACATCTTTAACTCCATTATCTGGAGGACAAGCAAACATCTCTTTTCACAGCTTCTATGGAAAATAAAAGACATGTTTTTCCCAGATGCCCCAGACGTTGTCTCCTCACGTCTCATTGGCTCAAATATGATCATGTTCCTGTNTCTGGAGGACAAGCAAACATCTCTTTTCACAGCTTCTATGGAAAATAAAAGACATGTTTTTCCCAGATGCCCCAGACGTTGTCTCCTCACGTCTCATTGGCTCAAATATGATCATGTTCCTGTCTATCAATGGGATGGCCTGTTTTTAAGTATTTTGATCTAAGCCATATAACCCAAAACAGAGACCATATTTTCCAAATAACATATCTCAGAACAGGAGAGGCTTTCAAAATAAAATTGACATCAGGATGGGTAAATTTGGATACTAGATATGCAAACTTTAAAAGCATCAATTTATAGTAAGCATCATTGTCTCCATTTAATAAATGAAGCAAATCAAATGCAGAGAGATTAAGCTATACCTATATCAAGACACCATAACTAGCAAGTGACAAAACATTAGAAAAACCAGTTTGGGCACTATGACAGATCAACTACAAAATCATATCCTACAGAGAGGTTTAGAAGATTGAAGTTATTTTGCCAGCTAGTGTGATCTTAGATCAACGGCAATTCATCTGTTTCCATTTTTAAAAAACCACTTGTAAGATAGAGCATCTGCTTACATATATTCTAAAGCTATTCAACAATTAATTATTGATTATTATAGGGTAATAACAGTGGCCAAAATATTTATTGCCAGACTATTCAGAAGCATTGCAATGATCACTATCAGACACCATCAGCCACATCTCCATTTCTGGCTGTATGCAATGTTCATGCAATGTGTTACTGGTAACCAAGAACTTTAATAACATAATAATGTTATCACTGTTGGTGATAATGTAAATTGGTACTCCTGGTCATATATCTAGAGAAAAACATGATCCAAAGGATGCATGCATCCCAATGTTCATTGCAGCAATATTTACAATAGCCAAGACATGAAAGGAACCTAAATATCTATCAATGGATGAATAGGTAAAGAAGATATGGCGTGCACACACACACAATGGGGTAGTACTCAGTCATAAAACATGAAATAAGGCTATTTGAAGCAACATGGGTAGACTTAGAGATTTTCATGCTTATAAAAGTAAGTCAGACAAAGACAAATCATATGATAACACATATGTGGAAACAAAGAAATGATACAAATGGACTTGTTTATAAAGCAGAAATACTCATGGATTTATAAAACAAAGTTATGGTTATCAAAGGGGCAAAGTGGGGGTGGGAGGTATAAATTGGGAGGTTGATATGGGTAGACTTAGAGATTTTCATGCTTATAAAAGTAAGTCAGACAAAGACAAATCATATGATAACACATATGTGGAAACAAAGAAATGATACAAATGGACTTGTTTATAAAGCAGAAATACTCATGGATTTATAAAACAAAGTTATGGTTATCAAAGGGGCAAAGTGGGGGTGGGAGGTATAAATTGGGAGGTTGAGATTAACATATACACACTGCTACATATAAAATAAAAAACAAGGGCCCATCGCATAGCACTGGAAACTCTTCTCAATATTCTGTCATAAATTATATGGGAAAAGAATCTGAAATATATTACATATATAACTAAATCGCTTTGCTCTACATCTGAAACTAACATACTGTAAATCAACTATATTCTAATATAAAATCAGAACTTATAAAAAATAACATAAGGGAAGGGTAAACAGAATCTTTGGAGAGGAAGCTGAACAAGCAAGGAGAAAAGACAAAGTTTTGATAAGCAAAGATTTCACTGGGTGCTTAGCTGATTCCCAAGAAAAGCTCAGGAGAAGGCACTTAGTCAATTTGGGCTGCTATAATAAATCATCATAGACTAGGTGGTTAAACAATTCACATTTATTTCTTTGTTCTGGAGATTGAGAAGTCTCAGATCAAGATACTAAGAGATCCACTGCCTGGTGAGGGCCTACCTCCTTGCTTGTAGATGGCTCTCTTCGCGTTGTTTCTTTACAGAGTGGAAAGCAGAGACAGAGAGTCCTGTGTCTTCTTATAAGGGCACGAATCCCATTCACCAGGACTTCTTCCTTGTGAACTAATTATTTCCCAAAAGGCTCACCTTCTGAGATCACCACAATTGGGTCTCAGTTCAGTCGCTCAGTCGTGTCCGACTCTTTGCGACCCCATGAATCGCAGCACGCCAGGCCTCCCTGTCCATCACCATCTCCCGGAGTTCACTCAGACTCACGTCCATCGAGTCCGTGATGCCATCCAGCCATCTCATCCTCGGTCGTCCCCTTCTCCTCCTGCCCCCAATCCCTCCCAGCATCAGAGTCTTTTCCAATGAGTCAACTCTTCGCATGAGGTGGCCAAAGTACTGGAGTTTCAGCTTTAGCATCATTCCTTCCAAAGAAATCCCAGGGTTGATCTCCTTCAGAATGGACTGGTTGGATCTCCTTGCAGTCCAAGGGACTCTCAAGAGTCTTCTCCAACACCACAGTTCAAAAGCATCGATTCTTCGGCGCTCAGCTTTCTTCACAGTCCAACTTTCACATCCATACATGACCACAGGAAAAACCATAGCCTTGACTAGGCGGACCTTAGTCGGCAAAGTAATGTCTCTGCTTTTGAATATACTATCCAGGTTGGTCATAACTTTTCTTCCAAGGAGTAAGCGTCTTTTAATTTCATGGCTGCAGTCACCATCTGCAGTGATTTTGGAGCCCAAAAAAATAAAGTCTGACACTGTTTCCACTGTTTCCCCATCTATTTCCCATGAAGTGATGGGACCGGATGCCATGATCTTCGTTTTCTGAATGTTGAGCTTTAAGCCAACTTTTTCGCTCTCCTCCTTCACTTTCATCAAGAGGCTTTTTAGCTCCTCCTCACTTTCTGCCATAAGGGTGGTGTCATCAGCATATCTGAGGTTATTGATATTTCTCCCGGCAATCTTGATTCCAGCTTGTGTTTCTTCCAGTCCAGCGTTTCTCATGATGTACTCTGCATATAAGTTAAATAAGCAGGGAGACAATATACAGCCTTGACGTACTCCTTTTCCTATTTGGAACCAGTCTGTTGTTCCATGTCCAGTTCTAACTGTTGCTTCCTGACCTGCATACAGATTTCTCAAGAGGCAGGTTAGGTGGTCTGGTATTCCCATCTCTTTCAGAATTTTCCACAGTTTATTGTGATCCACACAGTCAAAGGCTTTGGCATAGTCAATAAAGCAGAAATAGATGTTTTTCTGGAACTCTCTTGCTTTTTCCATGATCCAGCGGATGTTGGCAATTTGATCTCTGGTTCCTCTGCCTGTTCTAAAACCAGCTTGAACATCAGGGAGTTCACGGTTCACATATTGCTGAAGCCTGGCTTGGAGAATTTTGAGCATTACTTTACTAGCGTGTGAGATGAGTGCAATTGTGCGGTAGTTTGAGCATTCTTTGGCATTGCCTTTCTTTGGAATTGGAATGAAAACTGACCTTTTCCAGTCCTGTGGCCACTGCTGAGTTTTCCAAATTTGCTGGCATATTGAGTGCAGCACTTTCACAGCATCATCTTCCAGGATTTGAAACAGCTCAACTGGAATTCCATCACCTCCACTAGCTTTGTTCTTAGTGATGCTTTCTAAGGCCCACTTGACTTCACATTCCAAGATGTCTGGCTCTAGATTAGTGATCACATCCTCATGATTATCTGGGTCGTGAAGATCTTTTTTGTACAGTTCTTCTGTGTATTCTTGCCACCTCTTCTTAATATCTTCTGCTTCTGTTAGGTCCATACCATTTCTGTCCTTTATCGAGCCCATCTTTGCATGAAATGTTCCCTTGGTATCTCTAATTTTCTTGAAGAGATCTCTAGTCTTTCCCATTCTGTTGTTTTCCTCTATCTCTTTGCATTGATTGCTGAAGAAGGCTTTCTTATCTCTTCTTGCTATTCTTTGGAACTCTGCATTCAGATGCTTATATCTTTCCTTTTCTCCTTTGCTTTTCGCCTCTCTTCTTTTCACAGCTATTTGTAAGGCCTCCCCAGACAGCCATTTTGCTTTTTTGCATTTCTTTTCCATAGGGAAGGTCTTGATCCCTGTCTCCCGTACAATGTCACGAACCTCATTCCATAGTTCATCAGGCACTCTATCAGATCTAGGCCCTTAAATCTATTTCTCACTTCCACTGTATAATCATAAGGGATTTGATTTAGGTCATACCTGAATGGTCTAGCAGTTTTCCCTACTTTCTTCAATTTCAGTCTGAATTTGGTAATAAGGAGTTCATGATCTGAGCCACAGTCAGCTCCTGGTCTTGTTTTTGTTGACTGTATAGAGCTTCTCCATCTTTGACTGCATAGAATATAATCAGTCTGATTTTGGTGTTGACCATCTGGTGATGTCCATGTGTAGAGTCTTCTCAGCAATTTGATTTTGTCTTCTCTGACATTTTAAAATCCAGCTTGTACATCTGGCAGTTCTTGGTTCAGATTCTCTTCCACTTTATGCACTTTTTCTTTTGACTCGTTGGTGGTGAGGTAACAAGGCAATGTTCTAGGACTCCTGTGTTCAGTCTGAAGAAGCCATGTCTCCTGAATTGGCAGGTGGATTCTATGGCCACGTGGGAAGCCCTGAGATCCTAGAGGAGAACTCAAAGGTACTGTTATGAGTATTCCCTGATGGGGTGGAAGGACCAGGGCTTTGCTCTTATTTCTTGGCTGTTCCTTTTTTGTTTCTGCACTCCCTTTCTATCCTGAGAAGCAACTGCTTGCATCTACCCTTTAGAATTGAGGAAAGGTCAAGAAAGCGGAATGAAGTCCATTTTCTACAGACAGGTAATGTGGATAAGGATTTGTACCCCTACAGGGTTCTGTTCTGTTTCATTATCACTAAAAAAAAAAAGAAAAAAAAAAAACATGCTGCTATGTGGAAAATACATATTGAGTTGCAGGAGATCCAGCTCCTCAAATAAGTGGAAGATTGACTAATGTAAAAATCTTAACGTTATAGCAATTAAGTTAAAAAAAAAAAAGGTCAAAAGCCTTTTCTTCTGTTTTCTTAATCTTGCTCAATTTTCAACAAGGTTTTAAATCAAAATTTTTTAACTTTGATTCTGATTAAAGTTTCAATGCATTAGGAAAGGGCTGCCAAGAGAAAAACTGTCTGTTCTAAAAGAAAATACTTTTTGGTGGCTTATGTGGGAATATTTCCGAAAAGTAATATAGACTTCTCCTGAAAAGATAGGATCAAAGCTGTCCAGGAGTCTCGGTAGTAAGACCATTATCACAATCTAGGTGCTACTATTAGCATAACAAAGTCAACCAAAGCACTTTGGTCAATAATCCTCTCAACTAATAACAGGGGAAATTTCAAGTTTCTAAATGAATTTCTTGAGCTAGATAAGAGGCTCATTATAATGAGAAGAACAATTTGCATTTTAGCCAGGGGAAAGAAATAGGGTTTCTTTCTTTCTTTCTTTTTTTTTTTTTTTGAAAAACACATCTCCTCATTCTCACATTCAGACTAATTTTTTGTAAAGGATGTGATTATTGCCTTTGTCCTGTGAATTTCATTTAAGATGTTTTGTATTTTCCCACCACTTTTCACTAAAAGGCAAAAATAAAGAATAAAAATAGCAAAAGTTTCCTTCAACTTAAAATTTTTTCAGTTTTCTACAATATACATTGCAGGGATATGTGTTTCTCTTACTATTGTTGATGGTGGGGAACCCCTGTTTAAAACTTAGTGTCTAAGAGGTGGTTGATAAATTCCTGGGGTTGGATGAGGGGGAAGCAACTACTGTTAAGGGCTTAAGGCCCACTTACAAAGCTTTTGTTAAAATGAAGAGACAGGGTATAGAGAATGTTTTTTATAGCATGCCACATTTCTCCCAAGTGAAAATTATTGCTGCTACCACTGCTAAGTAGCATCAGTCATGTCTGACTCTGTGCAACCCCATAGACAGCAGCCCACCAGGCTCCCCCATCCCTGGGATTCTCCAGGCAAGAACACTGGAGTGGGTTGCCATTNACATCTCCTCATTCTCACATTCAGACTAATTTTTTGTAAAGGATGTGATTATTGCCTTTGTCCTGTGAATTTCATTTAAGATGTTTTGTATTTTCCCACCACTTTTCACTAAAAGGCAAAAATAAAGAATAAAAATGGCAAAAGTTTCCTTCAACTTAAAATTTTTTCAGTTTTCTACAATATACATTGCAGGGATATGTGTTTCTCTTACTATTGTTGATGGTGGGGAACCCCTGTTTAAAACTTAGTGTCTCAGAGGTGGTTGATAAATTCCTGGGGTTGGATGAGGGGGAAGCAACTACTGTTAAGGGCTTAAGGCCCACTTACAAAGCTTTTGTTAAAATGAAGAGACAGGGTATAGAGAATGTTTTTTATAGCATGCCACATTTCTCCCAAGTGAAAATTATTGCTGCTACCACTGCTAAGTAGCATCAGTTAAGTCTGACTCTGTGCAACCCCATAGACAGCAGCCCACCAGGCTCCCCCATCCCTGGGATTCTCCAGGCAAGAACACTGGAGTGGGTTGCCATTTCCTTCTCCAACGCATGAAAGTGAAAAGTGAAAGTGAAGTCGCTCAGCCTTGTCTGACTCTTAGCGACCCCATGGACTAAGTAAAAATTAGTTCTAATCAATTCAGAGGGAAAGAGAGGAGAGAGAAAGAGAGAGAAAAAGAAATAGCAGCAGCAACACTGGCTAATGCTCTTATAATATGGAGCCTAATTGTATGCTATTATCTGTCTGACAGTTTAAGCAAAATAAAGTGACAGAGATCTTGAAACATGAGAATAAGGCAGAAAAAGAGACTGTTTGTAAGAGGAATAATTTCAGACACCCGTGGGGCTTCACATAAAACTAATTTGCACATTGACAGGGCTCTCTTATAGATGGTGGATAAATGTAATTCCTAGTTACTAGTGTATTTCTTCTTATACTAATAAGACAGAAGAATGAAACCAAGGCTAAAATCACTTTGAAAATTAGAGCAATTTCTAAATGAATTGGATTTCTAAATAACTAGACAGTAACTTTTTGGACAGCTCCCTCAGGTCACTCATACAGATCCTCTTTACCAGTTACTCCTGTGATATTCAATATTCTTTAACAATATTGCTCAATGAAGGAAAAGAAAGGGGAAAAAAAGTGAAAATGGGCTATGAGTTTTAATAAATACATGAAAGCCTTCAACTAAGTTTTACATGAGAGAAAACATCTATGGACTTTAATCTTTCAAGCAGAATCTTCCTGAAAAAGAGAGATGTGGGGAAAAATTTTAAAGAAAAAAAAAATCAAAGCTGATTACAAATGTACGAGTGCCATCTGGTGTTAGAAATAAAAACAATCACAGCCTTTAGCAGGGTTCACCTCAGTACAATGTGGTTATGAGGTACTTAAATGGTAATTCTTGAACTGGAATTCACTTTGTGTCTAATACTCAAATGCAACGAGTTATCATTTGGTTTAAAACTCAATGAATCCAGGGAAGTAAGGTTGGCAGAAGCAGTGTTTGCCAGTACTCATATCTTCCAATATTCCAGGGGAAAATGCAGTGCCACAATTTTATACTCTAACATACTTAAATGTTCCCTGATATGTGAAAAGTGTATCTATACTTTTAGAAGCAATGCATCTTTAGAGATACAGGAAAAACAGATGGGTAGCATATTTTTAAGGAAGAGATTTTAAGGTTTATAATGCTAATGTGGTAAGATAAATTTAGCAATATATTTTTTAAAAAGGAAATATAAGTAGTGGTATTTGACTGTCTTGAAAATTTATGCATTTATATATTAATAGAACCTGAAAACTATACTGCACTCCATCTCACCCTGCAACTGATTTTTACTACATCTGTATATTTAAAATGCAATAACTCACCCTGTTCTCTTATGTTCCTAGTATACTCTGAGCTACAGAAGTTTTCTGACAATTTCAAAGACCCACAAAATATTTCACAAACGAGAATACTTACTACTCAAGAAAGGTCAGCCCTCTGATATCAAGCAGGCTTTAGACATGTTCTCTGTCGTTTGGTTGTATTAATGAGTGAAATATATGAATGATCCTTTCTTTGAATAATGCATTAGGCAAGATTTTAGCTATGCTCTTTTCCTACAGATATCTAAGTAACAGGCAGCACCAAATACAGCCATAAAAAAGCATGAAAGTAGAAGTTATATATCTCTTGTCACAAAGAATAAGATTTGAGTAGTTATAATCTATGTTTCTTTGTTATAAAAGCTTGACTTCTATTAAAAGACAAAAGCTAGATGCTGGCATCCATTTTTGAAGCAAAGTTGAGAGGTTTTATATGTTTTCCAAGGGATAACTGCCTTCCAGAAAGGCCCAGACCAAGGAACACTAGGGGGGCTGGCCACACATGTCTTCCTCTGTCCCATGACAAATGACGAATGTGGCAAAGGAGAAGACAAACTGCTGCGACTGGGAAGTCTTAGCACCGTGAGACCTGCTCTGACTTCAGGGCTGTGGGTGGCTTGGCAAGGAGCAGGATGCGGCTTGAATAAGATAGAAGCATCCAAAATGTTGGGTCCACTGGAGGAGGGAATGGCAAACCACTCCAGTATTCTTGCCTTGAGAACCCCATGAACCGTATAAAAGAAATGACACTAAAAGATGAGCTTCCCAGGTCAGAAGGTATCCAATACGCTACTGGGGAAGAGGGGAGGACTACTACTAATAGCTCCAGAAAGAATGAAGTATCTGGCCAAAGCGAAAATGTGCTCAGTGGTGGATGTGTCTGGCAGTGAAAGTAAACTCCAGTGCTGTAAAGAACAGCATTGCATGAATCAAGGTAAACTGGACGTGGTCAAGCAGGAGATGACGATAATGAACGTTAACATCTTAGGAATCCCAGGGGATTGAAATGCAAAAATAGGAATTCAAGAGATACCTGGAGTAACAGGCAAAAATAGGAATTCAAGAGATACCTGGAGTAACAGGCAAGTTTGGCCTTGGAGTACAAAATGAAGCAAGGCAAAGGCTAACAGAATTCTGCCAAGAGAACACACTGGTCATAGCAAACACCCTTTTTAAACAATACAAGAGAAAACTTTACACATGGACATCACCAAATGGTCAATGTCAAAATCAGACTGATTACATTATTTGTTGCCGAAGATGGAGAAGCTGTATACAGTCAGTTAAAACAAGACGTAGAGCTGACTGTGGCTCAGATCATCACCTCCTTATAGCAAAATTCAGGCTTAAACTAAAGAAAGTGGGGAAAACCCCTAGTCAAGCCAGGTACAACCTAAATCAAATCCCCTGTGAATATACAGTGGATGTGATGAATAGATTCAAGGGATTAGGTCTAGTAAACAGAGTACCTGAAGAACTACAGACATAGGTTCATAATATTGTACAGAGGACAATGAACAAAATCATCCCAAAGAAAAAGAAATGCAAGAAGGCAAAGTGGTTATCTGAGGAGGCTTTACAAACAGTGAGAAAAGAAATGAAATGAAAAGCAAGGGAGAAAAGGAAAGGTATACCCAACTGAATGCAGAGTTCCAGAGAAGAGCAAGGAGAGACAAGAAGGCCTTCTTCAATGAATGATGCAAAGAAATAGAGGCAAACAGAAGGGCAAAGACTAGAGATCTCTTCAAGAAAACTGGAAATGTCAAAGGAATATTTCATCCAAATATGGGCACAATAAAGGACTTAATAGAAGCAGAAGAGATGAAGAAGAGATGAAAAGAAGGCACAGAAGAACTGTACAAAAAAATATATCTTAGTGACATGGATAATCATGATGGTATGGTCACTCACCAAGAGCCAGACATTCTGGAGTGTGAAGTCAAATGGGCCTTAGGAAGCACTGCTGTTAGTAAAGCTAGTGGAGATGATGGAATTCCAGCTATTTAAAAGATTATGTACTGTACAAAAAAATATATCTTAGTGACATGGATAATCATGATGGTATGGTCACTCACCAAGAGCCAGACATTCTGGAGTGTGAAGTCAAATGGGCCTTAGGAAGCACTGCTGTTAGTAAAGCTAGTGGAGATGATGGAATTCCAGCTGTTTAAAAGATTGTGTTATTAAAGTGCTGCACTCAGTATGACAGCAAATTTGGGAAATCCAGCAGTGGCCACAGGACTGGCAAACGTCAGATCTCATCCCAGTTCCCAAGAAGGGCAGTACGAAAGAATGTTCAAACTATTGGACAATTGTACTCATCTTCCATGCTATTAAGGTTATGCTCAAAATCCTTCAAGCGAGGCTTCAGCAGTACATGAACTGAGAACTGTTCGATCTGGGTTTTGACAAGGTAGAGGAACCAGAGATCAAATTGCCAACACTCACTGGATCACAGAGAAAGCAAGGGAATTTCAGAAAAATATCTACCTCCATTTCACTGTCTATTCCAAAGCCTTTGACTATGTGGATCACAACAAACTGTGGAAAGTTCTTAAAGAGATGGGAATACCAGACCACCTTACCTGCCTACTGTGAAACCTGAGAGCGCGGAACAATAGAGGATGAGATGGTTGAATGGGATTACCAATTCAATGGACATGAACTAGGGCACAGTTCGAGATATGGTGAGGGACAGGGAGGCCTGTCGTTCTTTAGCCCATGGGCTCGCAGAGAGTTGGAGATGACTTGGCGACTGAATGACAACATCCAAAATGTTTCCTGAGAAATGATAATATTCATACCAAATTACAAAGTTCAGAAGGTACTCATAGAGAACTGAAGTTTTGACTTAAAACAAGATAAAAACTTCAGTACCAAATTTTTTTTCCTGGAATTTAATACTAATTAGATTAGCTATATTACACTAAATGTCTACTGTGTTCTGGAAATTAAAAGGCATGGAAAAAGTTATGCTGTTTACACAAAATCAAAACTCAATTCAAGACTTATTCCCTCATAGTAATCAATATATAAGTAGGGGAAATATGTTCCTAGAATACATAAATTTGCAGGAAATTGATGAGTAAATTTTTCCTTTTTTTTTCAATTATCAAGAGCTTTGTACCCTAACACAAAAAATAAGATTGCTGAGTATTATATTATGGCAGCATCAACTCTGCATATTGCAAATATTCAATTTTCCCATGATTTATATTTGAATATAGGTTGATTTTTGCAAACTTAAAAGTACAAAATAAATTTTGACTTTTTTCAAAAAGCTCTTTAGCATTATCTTTAACATTTAGAAATATATGTCCTAAACTAACATCTTTTTCTTATTTGTGGTTTGGCCTTTTCTTAATTTTTTTTCTCTAAATTCTGATCAAATTTTTGTTAATTCCAAATTTACTTATTTTAGATGTTTTAGTCAGCATTGATGATATACCATTAATTATGAATATCTGGGTGGAATTATTACATAATGTAAATAAGTTTTTACATTATAAGGGTAATATTTACAAAAATATTTTGAGAAACTACTATTGTATATCTCAGTAGTAAGGTTACAGGATACTAACAAGAATAGTAGATATTACTTTCTACCAGTTAAAATTATGTTATCATATAACAAAAGCAACTACCAACAATAAATACAGCACCCATAAAAAAGATTCTCAGCACTTCAGATTTTATGCACATAGTGGGAATAGTAATGTATCTATATCTGAACAGTTTGAAGTTCACAAGATCCAAGTTAGATAAATACAGCTTCCTTGGTAGCTCAGTCAGTAAAGAATCTGCCTGCAGTACAGCAGACCTGATCCAGTCCCTGGGTCAGGAAGATCACCTAGAGAAGGAAATGGGCAACCTACTCCAGTATTCTTGCCTGGAAAATACTAGGTACATAGGAGCCTTGCGGGCTATATAGTCCATGGGATTGCGAGAGCTGGACGTGACTTAGCAACTAAACCACCATCCACACAGCACTCAACATTTTATAAACATTAATTCAGTGAAAGTGACAAAGGTTCTCATGAAGCAAATGACATTATGTTTATTGATCGATGTGGAAACTAAAACTCAGAGTTTAAATGAAATATGCAAGTTGAAACAGTTAAATACTGACAAATCTGTGATTTAAACCTACTTCTCTTTGCTCATTCCACTGCTGAACACTGTTTTAAAACTTGGTCCTTACTCATGGTGTACTTCAACACTGAGCTATATATTTCCAAAGATATAGGAGAAACAAACTCAGAGAAATTCTTCAGAAAGCTTATAATCTTTGAGAGATTACATACACACAGATACACAATAATATACAACTTTAGTAAGCTGGTGTGTAGACTTGATTGTTAATATTATAATACAGAGGAGCTGGAGTTAATCAGCTGAGGGATCCCTAATGTCAGTCTCATGGGAGATGAACACAAGCTAGCATAAAATTATAATGCATAGTAATGAGGAATTTGATCAAGTTTTATGTAGAACCTTATAAAAGCACACACAAAAAAGAGCAATTAATGCAGTCTTAGGTTTGGGGTACATTGTTAAAAACATCCCCCAGAGTAATATACTTGAGAAAAAATTTGAAGGTCAATTAGGAATTATAAAAGTGAAGAGAATAGAGATTTCAAGGCATTACAAACAGAGAAAATAGCACATGAAAAGTCTCAGCATGGGGAGAACAGGTGGTAGCTGGTGAAATTACAGTTTAGTTCCTAACAGCAGATCTATATTATATGTATTAGAATGGCAAGAACTAAAACCAGGCATGGAAGAAGGGACAAGTCAGGAAGGACTTTATATATTTAAGATGATTTGGCATCATGGAATATTTTAAGCCAGTAACTAATGGATCGAATTGACAACAATATAGAAACACATTATAGGGTCTTGTCATGAGATGCAGAAAAAAGGGATATAGATTTTTTTTAAAATTAACTGGTCAAGAAAATGATGAGTCTTGAATGATGGATCAAGACAAATAAATGTTGAATATATATGACACACAGAGATATAAAATGATCCAATAATGATAAGTAAAACATATTGACATATATTTACTTATTTGTCATATTTATAATTTTATAATAAAATATTAAATATATAAACATCACCTATAATAAATGAAATGGTAATATAGTATTCATCACATTGTGATAAAATATTATCAACAAATGCAACAATATGAAAATATGTTAGTTGAGGTACACCGGGCAATTTCTAAAATCTATTACAACTATAATTTTCTACATTGTGAACTTTTTATAATTCTATGAGGAAGAAGCATAGACTCTAAATAGTTTTTAAATGATATAATTAACAAAGAACATGTGGGAAGGAAAGAAAAAATTTCATGTCTCTAAAATAAACAAGATTCTATTTAGAAATGAAGTCTATTAAAATATTCTCCTACTAATCAACTAGAGGAAGAATGATGTATAAGTAAACCATTTTTATGCTTAATGAGTCCACAATGTTCTGGATTTCATTTTTTTTAATTAGCTTCTTTAAAAAAATTTTTTGATGTGTTTTATACTTGTCCTTATGAAAACATTTATTTAGCATATCAACTCTTTTTCTACAGTTTTACAAGTTATTAAAAACATCACCAGATACATAAAGTTCCAGTGCACTGTCTTGCATTAAACAGTTGTTAGCATTTATATTTTGGGAAGTAATATTATGTCTTCTACTACTAAACTGTGATAAATCTGACCGTGTACTAAGAAGTCAAAATTTAAAAGCCCAAAGCAAGAATTAAAACCTTTTTATTACCATTTAGTATGTGACTTAGATGCAGAAGGTATGACATTGTATAGGCTTTGGGAAAGGGTGTCACAAAAACGTGAATTCTCTACATCATGTGGAAGAGGGGGAAACTTCAATATCACTGTATTCATATTAATGATGGAGATAAAAAATATGTTTGTCTAAACCTTTTTTTAGTTTTAAGGAAACAAGTATAGATACATAGAATGATAGCACTGGAGGAGCATGTAAGAAAAAATAGAAGCTATAGAATGTTCAAGAACCCTGAGTCTTCCAAGAAACTTTTTGGGTTTACACAGTACAACATATACCAGTCTTTAACTCTATGAGGCAGTGTTGCTGCTTCTAGGCTCAGTCGTTTCTAACTCTTTGTGACCCCATGGACTGTAGCCAGGCTCTTCTATCCATGGAATTTTAAAGGCAAAACTATTGGAGTGGGTTGCCATTTCCTCCTCCAGCATGTCTTCCTGACCTAGGGATCGAACCTGTGTCTCCTGCTTGGCAGGTTGATTCTCTGCCACTGAGCAACCTGGTAAGCCACATATGAAGCAATAAGTGGTGATACATAATTAAATATTTGATGCTGTTTAGTCACTAAGCTGTGTCTGACTCTTTTGGAACCCCATGGACTCTAGCCCACCAGGCTCCTCTGTCAATGGGATTTCCCAGGCAAGCATACTGGTATAGGTTGTCATTTCCTTCTCCAGGGGATTGTCTGACCCAGGGACTGAAACCACATCTCGCGCATTGCAGGTGGATTCTTTACAGCTGAGCCACTAAATATAAATAGCTGCATATCCAGCTTTAACATGGTAAAGAATCTGCCTGCAATGCCAGAGACCTGGGTTCAATCCCTAGGTCAGGAGGAGTCCCTGGAGAAGGGAATGGCAATCCACTCTAGTATTCCTGCCTGGAGAATTCCATGGACAGAGGAGCCTGGTGAGCTACAAGTACATGGGGTTGCAGAGTCAGACACGACTGAGAGATTAACACTTCCACTTTCATGTAGCTATTGGATATGTAACTACTTGAACAATGACTCCTAATAGATTTGGAACTTTTACAGTAAATATATGTAAGAATTACATATAAGATACATCTATAAGAATTATATACAAACTTCTATAGGAGCACAGTAGAATGGAATTGTTTTCATTCTGGGAGGGTTGAAAAGGCTTATTTATGATACATTTGAAGGAAGAGTTTGAGTTTAATGATAGAAGATGTAGGGTGATATATGCTCTAAAAATAAATAAATTTCCTTAAAACAAAATAAAAACTCTTGTCTTTTTTACCAATGAAATAAACTTTTTAAGTCTTTGTTGCTATACACTACCAGAATGTGAAAGTGTAGAAAAAGAATGAGACTTCTTTAATAAGGCACAGGAACTAAAACTCCAAAAGAATGATCCCTAAAGGTGAAAATATTCAAGTGCCAAGAACTCAAAAATGACCATAAATATACAACTTTATAGCAGTATACTAAATGTCCTAGTTAATACAATACGGAAGCAAAAAGCTACAAATATACTCGGAAGGATAAATGCAAAATTTAAAAAATCAACAGCTCCCTAAATGACAGTAACTCCCAATTAAAGGTAGTGGAAAATTATAATATCAATTTAAGCTTTAAAATATATAGGAATTAACATTAAATCAGTAGGGACAATTAATAAAAAGAAATCCATGTGAGAAAAGGGATTCTATAAGGGAATCCTACATTTTACATGGAATAAGTAATATGGTTTATGCATCTTGACCTCCAGATTACAAAGTTCTTCTGGAAGGGAGAGACTAGTAGGGAGGAAAGCATACATTTTAAAAGAAGAATAATGAGGAAAGACTGGTTACACCAGGATAAAAAGTAAAAGTCAAGAGAAATTGAAAGAATAAAATATGGCATAGGAATAAAAAAATGATAATAACTGTCTTAGTCACTCTGAGGTGCTATAGCGCTTTACCATAGACTGGGGTGGTTTAAGCAACAAACATTAATTTCTCATAGCTCTGGAAACTGGAACTCTAAGATCAGAGAGCCTGCATGGTTAGGTTCTGCTGAGGACTCATTTCAGGTCTGCACCCTGCCTCAGTTCAGTCCGTCCGTCCCTCAATCGTGTCCAACTCTTTGTGACTCCGTGGACTGCAGCACGCCAGGCCTCCCTGTCCATCACCAACTCCCAGAGTTTAGTCAAACCCATGTCCATTGAGTAGGTGATGCCATCCAGCCATCTCATCCTCTGTCATCCCCTTCTCCTCCTGCCTTCAATCTTTCCCAGCATCAGGGTCTTTTCCAATGAGTCAGCTTTTCACAACAGGTGGCCAAAGGATTGGAGTTTCAGCTTCAGCATCAGTCCTTCCAATGAACACTCAGGACCAATCTCCTTTAGGATGGACTGTTTGGATCTCCTTGCAGTCCAAAGGACTCTCAAGAATCTTCTCCAACACCACACCTCCTACCTCCACTTATATCCTGACATGGCAGAAAGAAGGCGAGCTAGATGTCTAGCCTCTTCAAAGGCCAGTAATGTCATTCATGGAGACTCCACCCTCATGACCTAATTACTTCCCATAGGCCCTTCCTCCAAATAATATCAGATAGTATTAAAGTTTCAACATATAAATGGAGAGGACTGGGTGAAGATCCAATCAGTCCATTGCAAGAACTGACTCAAAATAATTAATAATCCAAAGACAAACCCATGACTATATAAGAATGCATTATATGATAAAGATTGCATTAAAAATAAAAATGGGAAAGATAGGCTTTTTAGTTTATAATATTAGAATATTGTTTTACCCATACAAAAGAATTTTAAAAGTAGGTGAGAGGTTTACATAAAAATATGCAAAATTAAATTTTAGGTGGTTAAAAGCTAAATGTCAAATGAATAAAAGAATATTAAAAGAAAAATAGAAGAAAATTGTAATTTTGGTATGAGGACACTATTTCCTAAACCACATATAGCCAAGATGTCATAGAGAATCAGAATGACAAGTTTAACTGCAGAAAAAATGAAAATCTTCTTTAACTATAAATTATGAGACTTCTGATATATTAAAGAGTTAAGAATTTATGCTATAATTGGCAGAAATGCTTGCAAATGGCACAATATGTAATGGATTAATATCCAAAATATATAAACAGCTCCAAATAATAAATAATAAAAAATGTAAACCTAAGAGAAGCTAAGAAATTCANCAGAATGACAAGTTTAACTGCAGAAAAAATGAAAATCTTCTTTAACTATAAATTATGAGACTTCTGATATATTAAAGAGTTAAGAATTTATGCTATAATTGGCAGAAATGCTTGCAAATGGCACAATATGTAATGGATTAATATCCAAAATATATAAACAGCTCCAAATAATAAATAATAAAAAATGTAAACCTAAGAGAAGCTAAGAAATTCATCAGAGTATTGCAAAATGGTTGAGTTTTCAGAGTGCAATTATCTATTCTATGATTTCTTTTGTTTGAGTCAAATACAAGAGGGAAATAGAAAGTGAAAGTAACAATAAGTTATTTTTATGCTCTAAATCAGTGTTGCCCAATATGAGAGCCACATAAAACTTTAGTACATACATTTTAAAAGGTAAAAATAAACAGGTAAATTTTGCTTTAATTTTAATGAATTTATAATTATTTTTAATGCTTCATTTAACAAAAATATTATCATTTCAACTGTTAGTCAACATAAAAATCACTAATTAAATGTTTACATTGTTTTTCTTACTGTGTCTTCAAAATCTGACATGGAATTTACAAATACAGCACATTCCAATTAGTACCAGCCATGTTTCAAGTTCTCAGTAACCACACATGTGACCTGTTTCTACTATATTGGACAGTAGATACCTACACTGCATTTGGTCAGACGTGATATTCACCAGTGCTTTCTTAAGATTAGGGCTCTGCACACAGGCCCGTGGAGCATGCCTATAGCACAGAATCCTGTTACAGCCACCACAGTTACCACTAAAGATTAGCACCCAAACCATCTGCTATGTTCTCATTAATGCACATTTAGCACAAAGATCTGAGTGACACCAATATTACAAACTTGCTTTGGAGAACAAAAGGCAGCATGGAATCCCAGAAAAATAATTAACATGTGTGATCAATAAACATCTGTTGAATGAATGTTGAATGAAAGGGAATGGGTTTAATGAACCATAGCCTAGTGAGGCAGCTAAAAGCTGTGTGATCTTGACCAAAACATTTTGTGTCTTTTAACCCCAGAATTCACGAAAACCTACCTAACAAGGCAGTAAAGTTGCTGGTGGAATCAATGGGATGATTTTCTAAATTTCCTTATTTATGCCACCTTCTCCCAAAGTGAATTAAACAGTGAAAAACGAAGACATATATAGAATTCGAACAATAAAATTAGAGTTTTTTTAATTTAAAAAAATGGCAAATGAAAATTAGGACAGGAAAATGAAAATGATAGCAAGAGCTATTAATCAGAGCTCAGTGTGTTAACATATAGTTCTTTATCATTATGTGAATTTTGCCCCCCAGTATAGTTTTTTTTTTTTTAACCAGTCAGAGCAGTGAAAACAAATCATAGTTTGATTAACAAAGCTCTATATGTAGGGCTTATAGCTATCACTCAGTTCAGGCTATTTCAGAAGGAATTCCAGGCACACCACATTTTACGTTTGAAATACTGGGCCTACCTGCCCCTCAGTTTCTTCACGATAAAGAAGGATAATACTAGTATTTACCTTAAAAATATTTGTCCCTATAAAGATTGAATAAGACATGATATATAAAGTTATTGGATGTTTGTCTGTGATATTGTGTGATATAAATGTTAGGTGCAATTGTTTTCTTACCAATGAAATTAAGAATACAGAGATGACATATGTGTTCGGTTCAGCTCAGTTGCTCAGTCATGTCCGACTCTTTGTGACCCTATGGGCTGCAGCACACCAGGCCTCTCTGTCCATCACCAACTCCCCGAGTTTACTCAAACTCATGCCCATTGAGTTGGTGATGCCATTCAACCATATCGTCCTCTGTTGTCCCCTTCTTCTCCCACCTTCAATCTTTCCCAGCATCAGGGTCTTTTCAAATGAGTCAGCTCTTCACATCAGGTGGCCAAATTATTGGAGCTTCGGCTTTTGCATCAGTCCTTCCAATGAACACCCAGGAATGATCTCCTTTAGGATGGAGTGGTCTGATCTCCTTGTAGTCCAAGGGACTCTCAAGAGTTTTCTCCAATACCACAGTTCAAAAGCATCAATTCTTCAGTGCTCAGCTTTCTTCACAGTCCAGCTCTCACATCCATACATGACCACTGGAAAAACCATGGCCTTGACTAGATGGACCTTTGTTGGCAAAGTAATGTCTCTGCTTTTGAATATGCTATCTAGGTTGGTCATAACTTTTCTTCCAAGGAGTAAGCATCTTTTAATTTCATGGCTGCAGTCACCATCTGCAGTGATTTTGGAGCCCCCCACACCGTCCCTCAAAAAAATCTGCCATTGTTTCCACTGTTTCCCATCTATTTGCCATGAAGGGATGGGATTGGATGCCATAATCTTTGTTTTCTGAATGTTGAGCTTTAAGCCAACTTTTTCACTCTCCTCTTTCACTTTCATCAAGAGGCTCTTTAGTTTCTCTTCACTTTCTGCCACAAGGGTGGTGTCATCTGCATATCTGAGGTTATTGATATTTCTCTTGTCAATTTTGACATTTGTGTATGACACAGCAGAAGACCTGGCATATAATAGTTATTTAATAAAGATGTTACTTAATATATGTATATATATATATATTTTTTTAAATCTTAAACTTGTATTTAGCACATTATATTAAATACTAAAAGATCATTGCCAGAATAGAGCATATAAAAGAAGCCTCTTTAAGAGACATAAGCTCATCTGTTTCTAAGAGGTCTGAATTGCCATCTCTGCCTATTCTGCTGATATTGCAGCCATTACCCCTTTGGAAATGAGCACATGAAGAAAAATCTCAATGAGTAGTAGCTAATGGGAGCTCTGAAGTGGAATGCAGAAATGGATTGGCAATTTGAACAAATACAGTCCTATCAGTAAGTGACCATTGTAAAAGACAGTGCCATATTGTCAAGGTAATTATTCTTAAAGTCCTTCTCTGTTATGCTACATAAAATTCTATCCTACACCATTCCACTCCTCTATAATCTAACTACCAATTCAGTTATGCCATCAAGTTAGAGACACTCCATAAAGCACTGTTGATTTAACTGAATTTACACATGCGGATTGTCAAATTCCACTATGATTTACCACCTAAAGGAAATAGAAACATATGTAGTAATTGTCCTAAGTTTACATTGTGAAGTGAAAGTGTTAGTTGCTCAGTCATGTTCGACTTTTTGCCAGCCCACAGATTGTAGCGCACCAGGCTCCTCTGATCCTGGGATTCTCCAGGCAAGCATACAGGAGTGGGTTGCCATCTCCTTTTCCAGGGAATCGTCCTAACCCAGGGATTGAACCCGGGTCTACCTGCAATGCAGGTAGGTTCTTAACCATCTGAGCCACCTGCAATGCTGATAGATTCTTAACCATCTGAGCCACCAGGGATTGTAACAATTAGCAAAATTAGCTTTTCTGTCCCTTCCAAAGGATAAATTGCTCCTGTATGAAAATTTAGTTAATACTTATCTATGAAGAATTCACTGGAGAAGGTGATGGCACCCCACTCCAGTACTCTTGCCTGGAAAATCCCATGGACGGAGGGGCCTGGTGGACTGTGGTCCGTGTGGTCGCAAGGGATTGGACGCGACTGGGTGACTTCCCTTTCACTTTTCCCTTTCATGCATTGGAGAAGGAGATGGCAGCCCACTCTGGTGTTCTTGCCTGGAGAATTCCAGGGACGGAGGAGCCTGGTGGGCTGCCGTCTATGGGGTCGCGCAGAGTCGGACACGACTGAAGTGACTTAGCAGCAGCAGCATGAAGAATTCAGACAGTAAGGACCTTGGACTTTCAAGTTTATATATGACAGGATTTCAGGTCACCTATACATGTTTGCACATAAAAAAAATATGTGATTTAGAAAATGAGTATAAGTTCTCTTGTTTATACCAATTCCCATTTGTAAGTATAACTTATAGGAAACATCTTGGATAGAATTATGTGCTCTTTTCCATTCCCCAGTTCATTAAAAACTTCCATCTTTAGTATAATTCCCCTCAAGAATTTACTGGGTGCTCACTGCAATTTGCAGACACATATGGACTGTACTGTGTTGAAATCCTTTTATAGTTTCTCAGTGAGTAACTGCTCTTACCATGCAAAGGGAAAAGTGAGACTGATTGATTTGTCTTCAAGAGCCTAGCGACTACCCCTAATTAGAGAAATAGCTTTGTATTTTCCAGCAATATCCCCTAACCATTTATATCCCTCAATTTCAAGCTTGAATTCTGTATTCCCTAAATTTTAGGAAATATATAGGTGTTTAGAAGTATTATAGAAGGATGTGTATTCAAACAGAAATAACTTCCTAAAATTTAAAAGATACACATTATACAAATACAATCCTGGATATACATAAAAAGAGACAAATATGACTATGCATGCAAAATTTTAGTAATAGCTATCCCTAACTTTTTTTTTAACAGATTTTTATTTCATTTGTGATTTTTTTTTTGTATTTTCTGAATGTTCTATCATGAAGAAGCTTTTCTCTGAGGTCATAAAAAATTACCACTATCTGGAGGGTAGAAATGATGCAGGAAAGGAATCTGCTTCCAATACTATGGTAAGCAACAGCTTCTTACACACAGAGAAAAAAGCAAATGCGTTCACAAAATCCAAGGCATATTATTTATTTCACTTGTACTGTGACTGTAAACTAGTTCAAATACAGTAGCTTCAGGCAAAGCCAGAAGGCAGAATCGTCCTCTATAATCTCAATGTCGCTTTACAGTGATGAGGATCCCCGGACATTCCTATCCGTCCTTGCATTTATACACTCAGCATTTCTGCGTGTCCTAGTTTCACTCTACTTTTATAGCTTCAAACTGATGAAACATAGCAATCAGGCATACCCACTCGCCCTGGATTTTAACAAAGGAGGATAAAATAAATCACAGTAATTTTGCCTGCTGTTGAAAATTAATATTCATTGCCCAATTAAAGAAGAAAAGGTCTGATAATATCATGTAAGTCATTAGGTCTGTGGGTGTCACTTCTGTACTATCTAAATTATAATATTCATCATTTCTTGGTCCTGTGTGGCTCTTATAACAGAGACTACAAACAATGTCTTAGAGCTACCCAGAAGCTGGGTAGATGCTAAGAACCATGTTAACGGATTCAAAAAGTCCTTGATACTTAATATCATCAAGGGCAAGGAAGTTATTTGGGAGACAGTGCAGCAGAATAAAGATAGGTTGGCAGGCTTTCTGCCATCTAAAAGTTATAAGGCAGAAGAAAACCAAATTTCTGCATTCCCTAAAGAGACTGAATGAGCACAGCAAAGCAAACTATAATCATCTTTCCCTAAAAAGCCATTTTACTGTTCACTCTTCTTGAAATGTAAACACCAAGCATGTGATTAACTTGTTTTCTAGTATGTTCGGTTTAATTGTCACACACATTTAAGGTAAGCCTTGCCTTAAGATATCTTCTTTGAGACTGAAATACTCAACTTACACCACACCTGAAATAAGGCAAATAAGAAGGAATTTCTTAGTATCTTGCTAGAAATTGGGATTCAATATCATGATTTTGCTAGAAAAAAATAACTGCAAATACTCTAAGCTGATTCTCAATTTTACCTTCTGTGAAAAGAAGTTTGAGAGAGGAAGCAAATTTTCCCACTTTTTCTAGACCTAACGCCTTTTCCATGTTTGAGCAAATACCATTCCTCTTTAAACATTTTCAGTTGTTAATAATTACTGACTCTGGCTAATTCTAGGATTGCCTTCTCTCCTTTTGTCATCTCACCATCTGACATAATTGCTAACACCCAATGCAAAAGCTGGAAGTTAGGTAACAGGAAGTCAGAGAAGCCATTCATATCTTTTAATAAGGTCTTTTGAAGAAAGTTGACAACCAATATGGGAAGAAGGGTTCAACATAACACATGGATACTTAGATAGGCACTTTTATATGAACTACTACATATATGATAAAAATCAGGAAAATAATAACTATGTACTATTTCTCATTTCAGGAGCTGAATTGACTGCTTTATGTAATTATGTCAATACAGTAATTATAATACTGCATATACAAATATTCATTTATAAGTACCTTACCTACAAGTTTGTTGATTATTCATAAAGCAACTTAAATCACATATCTATATGTATATTGAGTTCAGTTCAGTTGCTCAGTCGTGTCCGACTCTTTGTGATCCCCAAATCACAGCACACCATGCCTCCCTGTCCATCACCAAATCCCAGAGTTTACTCAAACTCATGTCCATCGAGTTGGTGTTACCATCCAGCCATCTCATCCTCTGTTATCCTCTTCTCCTCCTGCACCAAATCCCAAAATCTGTTGTTTCACATTCAGTTCTAACCGTTGCTCCCTGACCTGTGTACAGGTTTCTCAAGAGACCGGTCAGGTGGTCTGGTATTTCTAGCTCTTTCAGAATTTTCCACAGTTTACTGTGACTCACACAGTCAAAGCCTTTTGCATAGTCAATAAAGCAAAAATAGTTGTTTTTCTGGAACTCTCTTGCTTTTTCCATGATCCAGTGGATGTTGGCAATTTGATCTCTGGTTCCTCTGACTTTTCTAAAACCAGGTTGAACATCTGGAAATTCATGTTTCATGTATTGCTGAAGCCTGGCTTGGAGAATTTTGAGCATTACTTTACTAGCGTGCGAGATGAGTGCAAGTGTGTGGTAGTTTGAGCATTCTCTGGCATTGCCTTCTTTGGGATTGGAATGAAAACTGACCTTTTCCAGTCCTGTGGCCATTGCTGAGTTTTCCAAATTTGCTGGCATACTGAGTGCAGCACTTTCACAGCATCATCTTCCAGGATTTGAAACAGCTCAACTGGAATTCCATCACCTCCACTAGCTTTGTTCGTAGTGATGCTTTCTAAGGCCCAATTGACTTCACATTCCAAGATGTCTGGCTCTAGATTAGTGATCACATCATCATGATTACCTGGGTCGTGAAGATCTTTTTTGCACAGTTCTTCTGTGTATTCTTGCCACCTCTTCTTAATCTCTTCTGCTTCTGTTAGGTCCATACCATTTCTGTCCTCTATTGAGCCCATCTTTGCATGAAATGTTCCCTTGGTATCTCTAGTTTT
>SJYX01018000.1:56095-70561 GCA_006410675.1 Oreotragus oreotragus | reverse complement strand
TGAGCATTCTCTGGCATTGCCTTCTTTGGGATTGGAATGAAAACTGACCTTTTCCAGTCCTGTGGCCATTGCTGAGTTTTCCAAATTTGCTGGCATACTGAGTGCAGCACTTTCACAGCATCATCTTCCAGGATTTGAAACAGCTCAACTGGAATTCCATCACCTCCACTAGCTTTGTTCGTAGTGATGCTTTCTAAGGCCCAATTGACTTCACATTCCAAGATGTCTGGCTCTAGATTAGTGATCACATCATCATGATTACCTGGGTCGTGAAGATCTTTTTTGCACAGTTCTTCTGTGTATTCTTGCCACCTCTTCTTAATCTCTTCTGCTTCTGTTAGGTCCATACCATTTCTGTCCTCTATTGAGCCCATCTTTGCATGAAATGTTCCCTTGGTATCTCTAGTTTTCTTGATGAGATCTCTAGTCTTTCCCATTCTGTTGTTTTCCTCTATTTCTTTGCATTGATCACTGAGGAAAGCTTTCTTTTGGAACTCTGCATTCAGATGCTTATAGCTTTCCTTTTCTCCTTTGCTTTTTGCTTCTCTTCTTTTCACAGAGTCCTCCCCAGACAGCCATTTTGCTTTTTTGCATTTCTTTTCCATGGGGATGGTCTTGATACCTGTCTCCTGTACAATGTCACCAACCTCCATTGTTCATCAGGCACTCTATCTATCAGCTCTAGTCCCTTAAATCTATTTCTCACGTCCACTGTATAATCATAAGCGATTTGATTTAGGTCATACCTGAATTGGAATACTAAAATATTCTATGAGAATTATGAATTTACCAATGACAAAAATTGAGGTTCCAGAGGCTTTAAATAACTTTTGCAGTACTCTTGCCTGGAAAATCCCATGGATGGAGAAGCCTGGTAGGCTGCAGCCTATGGGGTCGCTGAGTCAGACACAACTGAGTGACTTCACTTTCACTTTTCCCTTTCATGCATTGGAGAAGGAAATGGCAAGTCACTCCAGTGTCCTTGCCTGGGGAATCACAGGGATGGAGGAGCCCGGTGGGCTGCCCTCTATGGGGTCACACATAGTTGGACATGACTGAAATGACTTAGCAGCAGCATCAGCAGAAAAATAATGGTTATAACTGTGTGAGTATTTGAAATTAGTTCTATCTTACATCAGTTTTATGTTCACAATGCCATGAAGCCCCTGTGTATTTGAAAACTAAAAAAAATATAGTATTGAGTGACTTCAGAAATATGAACTTGACTCCATCTCTTGATCTTCCAAGTTGTTTCTGGGGAAATGAACTACAAAACCAAATTGATGGAAGATCTGGAAGTGAATTTGAATACACACATGCACAATTAGAAACAATTATACAATTTACACAATTAGAAACAGACAGATGAAGAAAGAGAAAAAGCAAGTTAAAAAAGTTGAGGAGAGGATAACCCAGGTACCTTCAGAAGAGGAATAGTGAGAGATAACACTTAATCCAAATGTAGCAAGTAGAGAGCTACTCGTATTTATCAGGAATTCAAGACTACATTCTAGGAGAGATATTAAGGATGTAAAGGAAGAACAAAATGTGATTTAGAAGAGAAAGCTGAAATTTTGCAACTGAAAAGGAGCACTATTTTTGAGTCCGGAAGCTTAAAGATGAGGGGAAATTTTTAAAAAGAAGTGTTCAAACAGCTGTATAAATCAGCTCTGTTGATTTCAACAGAGAAATCAACAATAATGACAAAATGACACGCAAGTCTTTCTCTTATTCCTTTCTTTCGTGATACCTGTCTTCCTAGTATTTGTATCAAACATTGTTGGGTATGCGTGTGGTGTGTGTTACATGCATATTAAAATTTTCAAGTCTTAGGTCCTAAGATGTTTCCCCTATCTATTCCTACAGTTTTACATTGGGATGATTATTCTTGAAGTCTCTATCACTTTTTGTTTTGCCACATAATTATTCAATGTCTTCATTTAACTCTCAACTATGGCCTTGTACTATACTAAGGATTTCAGATAGATAAAAATACATATGTATACGTACATACATATACAAACATTCTATATGCATACATATACATGATAGCACATGATATATGCATACCCATATCTACATATATATAATATATATGTCGATCAAAGTTACTGTAATCAAACTTATATCATTTTGTACTTCAAAAGCATACTCTGCATTCTTTTTCACACTGCAGCTTCAATCATATGTTTGCTTAACTTGTTTCATCATATTAGAATAAAAACTGTTTTATCGGTAGCCTGTCAACTAGAAATCTGTTTATGGGTGCTCTTGCCCATTCTCAGTCCTCAGTCACTCCTGGTTATGAAATAAGAATAACTCACATATACAAATAACCATTTGCACAGTTCTTACCCCTCTTCTCACTCATTCAAGATTTTTCCATCATAGTTATTACTCATAAAGTGTCTTAACGTGAAAACAATACAAGGGTATCTATTTCCTTGACTTGTGACATCAGTTTGAAAAACGTCAATCCCTGAGCACATGTTATATGTCAGGGTCTATATTTGGTATGGGGCTACCCAGATGGCTCAGTGGTATAGAAACTGCTTGCCAATACAGGAGATGCCAGAGACATTCAGGTTCAATCTGTAGGTTGGGAAGGTCCCCTGGAGTAGGAAATGGCAAACCACTCCAGCACTCTTGCCTGGAGAATCCCATGGACAGAGGAGGTTAACTGGGCTTTGGTCCCTGGGGTCACAAAGAGTCAGACACAACTGAGCAACTGAGCATACACACATGCGTATGGTATACTGCAAGCATTACTGCTTTCAAAACTCTTAGGAACGTATGAGGTAGAGATTTTCACCTACATTTGTCAGTGAAGAGAAGCAGATGTCAGAGAAGTAATGCAGTCTGTACAAGGTCATATACTTCTGGGTGTGTGAGTGAGATTATGCTTGGTGATTGTTTTACTGAAGATATTTTGATCTATCAGGCTCTGCAAATTGAAAAACCCTAATACAGGACATGAAAAGCTAATAGCAAGACTTCTGTTGATTCACTTTTTTTCTTTAAATGCAAATGGCATATTTTAATGAATTGGAACATTCTAATGAGATGCCCAGAAATGCAAATCTCCTATTTACTTGAAAGAATTCAAAATCATTTCACGTATGGCTTTCTATAATGACTGTACCATTTCTGTTTCTCTTTTTTTCCAAAAACATATTAAAGGTCACCTGGTACTCCTTTATTTTGGCCATTTTATAAACGTTCATTTCAATTCAAGCAAGCATGCATTTTAATTGTTCATAATTTCATGTCTCAGTGTAAGTGGGTTTCTATTCAAAAACAAACCCTTCTGCAGTGATCCTGGTTTATTTTTACTCTTGTCACTGAAATCACATTATCCTAGTCTGCTCATTGGTCTTCCTTACGTATGTCAGAAATCTATAAGAAAAATATTTTAAAAGGTTTTAAATTAAGGTAAGACATCTGATACTTTATTAAAAATATTGAAAGACATATTTTTCTCAAAGAGATATGAATAAGATAAATTAAGCAAACAAATAAGCATCCTTTATTTATAGGGCTTTGAGGTGTTTTCCATCAAGCAAATGAATGTCATGATTTATTCATTTAAGATTTTCTTTGGCAAAGTATATTTACAAATAGCAGCCAGCAATCCAAAATGACGCAAATGCAGAAATAGAGAAAAGTCAATTGAAACAGGCAGTGAAACATAAAGGCAAAAAAATTCCTGGGAAAAAATAAGGACTACTTTAGTAGGAAACAGTATTTAACTGTTTATTTCTTCAAAAAGAGTGTCAAATTTGAGTTTAGATTTGGAGGAAAGTTGATGGAGTACAATCTTCTCCCTTTGACTATCTAAACTTTTCTTTTAAGAGTTTATCTATCTTAAGATAAATAGATGTTGGGAGTTTCCTTTGGGGCCTTTGAGTGCTATGATGAAACCAGCATATTGCATGGCTTCATGAGTTTGCCATTTGGGGAGGAACACAGATAAATTGGGCTTTCCTGGTGGTTCAGACAGTAAAGAATCTGCCTGCAATGCAAGAGACCTGAGTTTGATCCTGGGTTTGGAAGTCCCCTGGAGAAGGAAATGGCAAACCACTCCAGTATTTTTGCCTGGAGAATTCCATTCCATGGACAGAGGAGCCTGGCAGACTATAGCCAATGGGGTCATAAAGAGTCAAACTTGACTTAACATTTTAATTTCACAGATAAATAACAATTATAATCAACCATGAGCTGAAAATATAGAAAAAAACAAAGACAGTGAATTTAATCTTGAAAACTCAGTGAAGTCTTCCTGAAATATAGAGCTTCTGGACAGTTGAAACATGAGTGGGAGTTACCTAGGTGACTAGGTGATAAGAATGAAAGAAAGTATAGAAATCTTCCAGAATAAGATTATCAGAAAGTAAAAGAACCTTCAAAAAGAAAATGCATGGTATTTCCAAGAAAATGTTTATCGATCAGTAAGGCAGAGTAGTGGTCCTGAAAGCTGTTTTTGTTTTATTTGATCAGTCTTTAAGCCATGACACTCTTTCCTTAAAGAACCATGCATATGGAGACCCAGTTTTTACCCTCTCCCTGATCCTTACCTATATAGCTACTCTGATTAAACATGAAGTTTCAAAGCAGTCTTGGAGTGAGGTTCTGCCCCAATTGTTCCTGCATTCTTCAAAACAAACTCACCGGACAGACAGACACACACACATACATACACACATCCAATATTCTCTGAAAATATGTTGTAAAAGCCTAGCATTCTTTGGAACATGGTTTTTAAGCCCCTAAGCTAGAGATTCAAGCATAATGGAAATGACATGAAGAAAGGGAAACAAAGTGATAAATGGGCTGTGAAGGACTTTGTAAATTATTATTGAAGTTCACATGTGAGTAGACCTTTGAAGTTACATGTGCATTTAAAACTCATATTGAGGGCAGTGATGAGATAACTTTCAGGGGCAAGGGTGGGTGATCCCATTATGCTTTAAAAAATTACTCTCACCATCATGGCATGGAGCCATAAGATATGAGGCCCTAAGATAATGACAGCTGAGAAATGACAAGCCTGAACCAAGCTAATGAGGAGAATGAGTGAAAAGAAGTAAGTAGACATGAAAGTTGTTGAGGAAAACTGTCAGATGTATTGATAATTGTCTGACAGTAGCTTATCAGCTGAAGGGTTTTGTCTCCCCTCAAATTCTGATGCTGGAGTCCTAATCCCCAATATGATGGTGTTAAAGTGTGGGGCTTTGGGGATATGATTAGGCTGTGAGATGGAGCCCTCAAGAATGGGATTAGTGCCCTTATCAAAGAGACCCCCAAGGAGTTTTCTCTGTTCTGTGAGGAACAGTGAGAAGACAGCCATCTGCCAACTGGAAAGCAGGTTCCCACCAGATCTCACATTTCTAGCCTCCAGAACTTCAGAGAAATCGATTTATGTTGTTTATAAGTCACTCAATCAATGGTACTTTGTTACAGCAGCCAGAATTAACTAAGGGAGTAATCAAAGAGAAAAATATTTCTTCCCTCTTCACCAAATGGACAGCATTATAACTTTCTGAAATATAGAACATGGAAGGAAGACTAGCGAAAGGTAATGAATACATTTAATTGAGGATATGTTGAGTACGTGTTGTTTGTATGAACCTCATTTAATTGGGTTTATAATTTAGAGTTAGTGGCATTCATTGAGATAATATATCTGGTAAACATGAATAATAACTTTATTCTCCAAGTGCCCCAACCTCCCCACTCATTCCTTTACATTAATGAAGAAGGAAGATAGGGAATCTAAAGTTTCTGATTAACAGTTTCTCAGTTATGCCTGATTTTTCCATGTCAGCGTCAATACTTTTTAAACTTAATTCCTGGTTCAAGTCTTAGTCCACTGTGAATAATCAAAGCTCCACTGACCCTGGGCGTCCCTGGTAGCTTAGTGGTAAAGACTCCACCTGTCAGTGCAGGAGACATGGGTTCAATCCCTGGATCAGGAAGATCCCCAGACAAGAAATGGCAATTCACTCCAGTATTCTTACGTGGAGAATTTCATAGACATAGGAGCTTGCAGGTTACAGTCCATGAGGTTGCAGGGAGTCAGACATGACGTAGTGACTAAACAACAACTGACTCAGCTCAGTCTATATGTATGAGGTTACTTGCAAAAAATCAAGTTATTTCTTTTATTTCTACCATCATTCTTATTGTCATAGAGGCTGCAGCTGTGGGGAGATTTTCTTAAATGGATAAAGAGCCACGGGTAGGTATGGAGGGCTGTATTGCTGTTTGTGGTTATGGCCCTGCTGACTCTGGTCGCTGGGGACATTAGTGAGTCTGACCTCCTACTTTTTACAGTGGCTATTTCTCTGCTCTATATTAGAGCTCATTTTCTAATCACTGAAGACCTAGCAGACGTTAATCATAGGCTAAATAACAAATAATATAGGAGAAGTATGAGTGCTTCCCTTAACCAATGCCAGGCAATTGCATTCCATACAATGTTGATCTCTGTCTTTGTTCTCCTGGACAGTCCCTAATTGGGGGTGGGGTGGTAGACAGCCAACACTTGCCTTCAGCTCCTTTTCTCACCTTACTCAAACCCATAGAATACATGTGGATCTGGCTCCTTGGCTAACTCTGGTAAGCAATATTTGCCCTTTCCCATATTCTTACATTGTTCTGCCCTCTTCCTAAATTCTTTCTCCACGTTCTGATAGGACCAAGGTGACTCAGCAAACAACCAGCCAGGAATAAGATGCAGATGTGTCCAGTTTCACACTGTCTTATCTTGAAGCACTAGCAAATGTGAAGTGAGCACAGTAAGTATATTCCATTCTACGGCTCCAAGTTGAAGGATGAGGGGAGGAGGGGAGGAGGAAGAAATTGTCCATGACTTTATGAACTCATTTCTCCTTTATGAAGCCTACCCTCACCTTTCAGTCCTCATTCTATTAGTAGAAAGTAGAGGGCAAGGAGTCTGCTATACAAGTTTGGCAGGAATGCTACCTTTTCCTAAATCTGGAGGTGATTTATCTGCCTCAAAGAAGAGGCTATTTCTTTGACCTCAGAATATAAAATACATAGACAGTCACTGTCAGGTATGAGCTATCTCCATGTACAAAGTTTAGTAAGCCTGGATATTAGAAAGATTTTTAGTTCTTTACTAAAGTTTCTAAAAATAAGATTGCTATAGATATGTAGATAAGGAGTTCTATCAACTCCAACTCTGTTAAACTTTACTCAGCTGCTTCTGAAGGGACATGCTTCTGATAATGCTATTGCTCCATTCCTGTCTATTTTTTAATTACCTATTTCCAACATTCCTCTGATGACATTTAGACCCACAAACATTGGTGACATTAGTGTATGTTTGTGTAAATGTGTATGTCTGTGTCTTTGTAAAGCTTAAATAAATATTTTCCCTTTGGGGAAGCTAAGAAGCAGAGTTCCTAAGGGAAACAAATATATATTTTTTTTCCCAATCAGTTTTGGAATTCACCTTCCAAATAAAATCAAAGATAATCATTGTATGCAAACCATAGTAAAAGCTGGAAGCACATTCCTTCATTTTTCTTGCAGCCATCTTCTGCAGCTCCAGGAAAATAAACCCTGACTTGGAATCCATACACACAGTAAGTTAGAAATTTGGAGACACTCATCCTCCATCCACACGCAAGCTGAAGGAAACTGGGACTTGAGAAATTACAGAGTTGGTCAAAGAAGTCAAGTGTGGGGTACTTTGCTGCTGTGCTACATCTACCACATAGCCATCCATCTTGTCCAGGCAGCCAGCCTTTTAAACATTTATTGGTAATGTTGTGTTGTGCTCAGTTGTGTCTGACTCTTTGTGAACCCATGGACCAAAGCCAGTCAGGCTCCTCTGTCTATGGGATTTCCCAGGCAAGAATTCTGGAGTAGGTTGCCATTTCCTTCTCCAGGGGATCTTCCTGATCCAGGGAACAAACATGCATCTCTTACATCTCCTGCATTAGGAGGCAGATTCTTTATCAGCCGCACCACCTGGAAAACCCCCACATGCCAATCCAATCATGTTTCTCTCATTTGCTTATCCTGTGTACTGAAGAAAAGGCTAGCTGCTAGTATTCTTCCATTTATCCTTTTCCCATTTCTCACTAAAGCAAAGCACCTGCAAAGAAGGAATCAGAACCTTCGGAGGAACATAGCCAGAATTCTGCCAATGGGACACACATGCACACACACACAAATGTAAATGCAGTGCATCATAACTGAACTGCTCAAATCTAACCAGATCCTTTATAATAATGATTCATGGCTACATAACACTTTTTTAAAGAGCATATAGATATAATTCTGTCTGATCTTTAGCAACCGCATAAGCAAGTCAGAACCACTATTTTTTCCCTGTTTTAAAGATGGAGAAGGGAATGCCAATGTATAATCAAGACAAACTTACCTGTGTATAAATTCATTTCTTTGTACTGAATCTAGTGCTTTATTCCTCTAAAGTTTTCTTGAGGTAAAATTGGCACAAAATTAAAACCATATTTATTTAAATAATACAATTTGATAACTTTTGCCATGTGTATATTAAAAAAAAAATAGTGAAAACAAAATAATGGGCTTCTACATGACCCACAAGAATTTCTTTATACTCCTTGGTAATCCCTTCCCAAATCTCAGTTCTTCTCTTCATATCCAGGCAACAATCGATGAGCTCTCCCTCATCATAGGTTGCTTTTTTTTCCCAGAGTTTTAACATTCTCTCATCTGCATTCACTCACTCAGAAAAAAATATTTTCAGATGCATGTTAGTTAGGGAAAGTTGCTCAGTCACTTCTGACTCTTTGAGAACACATGGACAGGGACTGGCCAGGCTCCCCATCTATGTAATTCTCCAGGTCAGAATACTGGAGTGAGTAGCTGTTCCCTTTTCCAGGGGATCTTCTAAAATCAGGGATCGAACCCAGGTCTCCCACATTACAGGAGGGTTCTTTACCGCCTCAGCTGCCAGCGAAGCCCAGATTCATGCTACTGGCCATTATCTGTGGCTTTTAAATGTTGAATTGTATTCCCTTGTTTGGGTACTATAAATATACTACAGTTTATTTATCCATTCACCTGATGATAGACATTTGGATTTTTCCCAACTTATGGGTATTACATTTGTCTTTGTGTATGTCTTTGCACATAACATTTTTACTTGGGTAAATATCTAGGAGTAGAGTGACTGTGTCATACAGTAATTCTTAACTTTGTAAGAATTGTCAAAATATTTTTCAAGGTGGTTGTACCACTTTTTCACATACCAACTAACAGTACATGAAAGTTTCACTTGCTCCTCATGTTCTCCAGCATTTTGAGTGGTCAAACTTTCATCTATACCATTAAGTGTTTAGCAGATTCTTATTGTGGTTTTCATTTGCATTTATCTAATAATTAATGGTGCGGATCCTCTTTTCATGTGCTTATTTGACATCTATCTATGAAGGCCTGTGAGTTTTATTCACAGGATTTTTTTCAGTTAAGAATGGATTTCATTAGTAGGTATATGATTCTTATTTAAATACTCAGATATTTGTGTATTTCAGTGATTTAATTATCCAAAATTCTTAAACAAATTAGACCTAAAATAATCAGTATGTATACTTAGTCACTCAGTCATATCCAACCCCATGGACTATATCCCACCAGGCTCCTCAATTCATGGGATTTTCCAGGCAAGAATATTGGAGAGACTAGCCATTCCCTTCTCCAGGGAATCTTCCTGACTCAGGGATCAAACCTTGGTCTCCTGCATTGTAGGTCAATTCTTTACTGTCTAAGCCACCAGGGAAGCTCCAAGCAGTATATAGGAAATAAGAATAAAAGTAGCAGTTAATGAAATGGAAAAGAGTGATAATAGTGATAAATAGTGATAATAAATACAAAAAGCCAAAGCAATCTTGAAGAAGAAAAAACAGAGTTGGAGGTAATAGGCTCTCAAACTTCAGACTACACTACAAAGCCTTAGTAATCAAGACAGTATGGTACTGGCAGAAAAACAGAAATACAGATCAGTGGAACAAGCTAGAAACCTCAGAGATAAACCCACATAACTATGGTCACCTTATCTGAAAGTGAAAGTCACTCAGTCATGTCTCTTTGTGACCCCATAGACTATACAGCCCATGGTATTCTCTAGGCCAGAATACCAGAATGGGCAGCCTTTCCCTTTTCCCATCTTCCCAACTCAGGGATGAGACTCAGGTCTCCCACATTGCAGGCAGATTCTTTACCAGCTGAGCCACAAGGGAAACCCAAGAATACTGGAATGGGTAGCCTATCCCTTCTCCAGCAGATCTTCCCATCCCAGGAATCCAACTAGGGTCTCCTGCATTGCAGGTGGATTCTTTACCAACTGAGCTATCAGGTAAGCCCCATCTCAGATAAAGGAGGCAAAAATATACAATGGAGAAAAGATAGCATTTTCAATAAGCAGTGCTGGGAAAACTGGACAGCTACATGTTAAAGAATGAAATTATAATACTTCCTAATGCCATATACAATAATAAATTCAGAATGGATTAAATACCTAAATGTAAGGCCAGAACCTATAAAACTCTTAGAGGAAAACATAGGCAGAACACTCTGTGACATAAATCATAGCAAGATCCTCTGACTCACTTCCTAAAGTAATGGAAATAGAAAAAATAAAATAAAGAAATGGGACCTAATTAAACATAAAATATTTTGCACAGCAAAGGAAACTCTAAACAAGATGAAAAGACAACCACCAGAATGACAAAAAATAATTGCAAACAAAGCAAGTGATTAATCTTCAAAATATACAAGTGGTTCATGCAATTCAATATCACAAAAACAACCCAATCAAAAAATTGGCTGAAGAACTAAACAAACATTTCCCCAAAGAAGATATACAGATTGCCAATAAACATGTGAAAAGATGTTCAATTTTGCTCATTATTGGAGATATGTAGATCAAAACTACAATGAAGTATCACTTCATACCGATTAGAATGGCCATCATCAAAAAAGCTAAAACAATAAATGCTGGAGAGGATGTGTAGCCAAGGGAAATCTCTTACTCTGTTGGGAATGTAAATTGATATAGCCACTATGGAGAATAGTATGGAGATTCCTTAAGAAACTAAAATTAAAACCAACATATTACCCAGCAGTCCTGCTACTGGGCATATATCCCAAGAAAAACATAATTCAAAAATACACATGTACCCAAATGTTCACTGCAGCGATATTTACAATAGTCAGTACATGGCAGCAACCTAAATGTCCATCAGCAAATGAATGGATAAAGTGTTGGTACATATATACAATAGAATATTACTCAGCTATAGAAATGAATGAAATTGTTAAATCATAACAATGGCACCCCACCCCAGTACTCTTGCCTGGAAAATCCAATGGACGGAGTAGCCTGGTGGGCTGCAGTCCATGGGGTCGCAAACAGTCGGACAGACTGAGCGACTTCACTTTCACTTTTCTCTTTCATGCATTGGAGAAGGAAACGGCGGCCCACTCCAGTGTTCTTGCCTGGAGAAGCCCAGGGAAGGGGGAGCCTGGTGGGCTGCCGTCTATGGGGTCACACAGAGTCGGACACGACTGAAGTGACTTAGCAGCAGCAGCAGCAGCAGAGTAGGTCATAAACAGTAAGTCAAAAAGAGAAAAAACAAATATATATTAACACATATATATGGAATCTAGAAAAATGGTACTTATGAAAATGGTACTATTTTCAGGGCAGGAAGAGAAACACAGATGTAGAGAATGGACTTGTGGACACAGTACAGGAAGGTGAAGGTGGGACAGATTAAGAGAGTAGCACTGACATATACATACTGCCATGTGTAAAATAGGTAGCTACTGGGAAGCTGCTCTACAGCACCACTCAGCTTGGAGCGCTGTGATGACGTTCAGGGGCGGGATGGGAGAGAGGCTCAAGAGGAAGGGGATACATGTATACCTCTAGTTGTTTTGAGGAAAAGGCAATGGCGCCCCACTCTAGTACTCTTGCCTGGAAAATCCCATAGATGGAGAAGCCTGGTAGGCTGCAGTCCATGGGGTCGCGAAGAGTCGGACACGACTGAGCGACTTCACTTTCACTTTTCTCTTTCACGCATTGGAGAAGGAAATGGCAACCCACTTCAGTGTTCTTGCCTGGAGAAGCCCAGGGAAGGGGGAGCCTGGTGGGCTGCCGTCTATGGGGTCACACAGAGTTGGACACGACTGAAGTGACTTAGCAGCAGCTAGATGTTTTGTGTTGTTCTACAGCAGAAACTAACACAACAAGGAGAACAATATATTCAATTAAAATAAATATTTTAAAGATACAATAAGAGCTAATCTTTAAAAAAATATCTCTACTTTTGACATATCAAAGTACTTTACTAAAATGATGAGAAAACTTCATAATATTTGTAACATCATAGGTGCCTAAAAAATTACTTTCATAGTTAAAAATCTTCCCATGAAGCAAACTCCAAACTGACCGAAAGGATAAAGAGAACAATGTCAGTTCTGCACAAGCCCTTCCAGAGAGGAGGAGGGAAGAAAAAACTTCACAAGTCATTTTATGATGCCAGTATCATACTAGTACCAAAATCAGAAAATTATTACAATTAAAAAAAAATCCCACAGACCACAATGTCCCACAGAAAAAGACATAAAAGTCTTAACTAAATACTATCAAATTAGATGCTTTAAAAACATAAAGCTTTCTACTGCAAAACTGACATTTTGAGTAACTTCACAGATTAATCATTCAAGTTTAGCTCATCTCAAGGGCTCATGTCTTGAAACAATTATAAACTTGTAATTCTTTCCAAGAGGACAGTAATCCTCCTTAAGATAACATGATTATGAACATGCCACTTTTAATAGGAGATGTGTATAAGAGACAGGAACACCACATCATACCAAATTAGGGAAGTTTTACCACAAAGCATGTCTTAACATTGGAAAATTAAGCAAAATAATTTATCACATTAAGAAACTAGCAAAGAAAATCCATGATAATATCAAGAGACATCAAAAAGCGTTTTGCAATGGTTAAGTTAATATTTGCCATGATTAGAGAGATAAAATAAAAATATACAATATAGGAACACTGCTCTATAAGATGTAATAAATTTCTAAAATTAAATGACACAATGAAAAGCTTAAGCCACAGACTGTCTTGCTGAAGACATAATTAATGAACTAGAATACTGGTCTAGAGAAATAATCTTCATTTTAGAGCTAGAAAGATAATTTTTTTAAATATAGAAAAGGCAAAATATAGAAATTTAACTTAACTATGAAGAGCTGAATAAGGAGAGCATAAAGAAAATGAGTTTAAAGGAAATTCTCAAAGAGGCAATGACTGATTTCTTACAGAATTCAGGAAAAATACACACACAAAACTTGATTATCACACCAAAATGTCAGATTGATTCCCAAGCAGGATAGCAAATAAGAAATTAGGACCTATACATATTATAGACAGAATGAAGAACACCAAATACAAAGAGAAATAAAAAATAAGATGATAACAGACATATTTTATACAAAAAACTTCTCATAGTTAATCAAGTGAAAAAATGATTTTAAACTGAGAAAGCAATGTAACTTCTGATTTAAAGCCAACAGTAAATCATTTTAAAGTTTATGTGTCAAATCATTCTAAAGTCTGTCATGTCAAGTCCATGACATAATAATAAGGTAGAGGTATTTCAATTAAAGTATACATCATGATCCTACCTATTAAAATAATAAAATGGAATTACAACCAAGCTAATAAAAAGAAAAACTTGATCAAGAAAAATGTTGGCTTTAAATCATTTTAAAGTTTATGTGTCAAATCATTCTAAAGTCTGTCATGTCAAGTCCATGACATAATAATAAGGTAGAGGTATTTCAATTAAAGTATACATCATGATCCTACCTATTAAAATAATAAAATGGAATTACAACCAAGCTAATAAAAAGAAAAACTTGATCAAGAAAAATGAAGATGGAAAATAGTGGATCTAAGAAAAAAATGTTGAGTGGAAACCACTATGATATTAGGAAAAACTCGAAGCTATCCATACTTACAATAAATAGGATATGTAAATACAAAAGAGTCTCAGATTGAATAATTACACAAGAATTCATATTTAAAAGATATTTCTAAAATATAAAGAAAGTTCGCACTTGGAATTGTGGAGGACCCTCGGTCCCAACGAAGTTAGAGCTGGGCTTCATCCTTTTCCATTTACATATTAGGCAACTTGAGTCTCTGGGGCCATGAGTCTTATCAATTCACATATAGAAACATATAATAAATTATACTATATTTATTTAACATAAATATATATAAACTAATATATTTTATAGCATAAATATATTTAACATAAATATATAAACATATTTTAAATGAGATCTATATATATCATATAAATAATAGAATTATTAAGCAAACAAAGAAGCAATATGAAACAAACAATATGGTGTGTGTGTGTGCATATG
>SJYX01018000.1:5561-42580 GCA_006410675.1 Oreotragus oreotragus | reverse complement strand
AAAAAAAAAAAAAAAAAAAAAATTATACACGCATTTCACTAGGCCCAGAGCTTCCATGAAGGGTATCATGCTAAATAAACTTTTACTCACCCCTGCTGGGACGGTCAAGAAAATGCACCTTTCACCAGTACTGTGAGAAACAAATTTGTTCTGGGAGCCCCAGTGTCCCTGAAGAGCTCCAAGATTCTACAGCCCAAACCTTGCTTGGGAAACTTAAATACAGTGGGAGTAATTAGATCCTGGTGTAGAAGGGGCCAGGTGCAGGCACTCTACTGCCAAAGGCAAGGTGTACCTGATTGCCTTAATGAGCAGAGTTAAAGCAGCAATCAGTATTATCTAACTCAAGCAGGCCTGCAGTAGTGACTAGTTGCTCACAGTGTTCCTAGAAGTAACACATACAGGAAGCCTACTAAATTCTTCCTTGATCTCCATGAGCAAAAAAATTCCTGGTTGAATGAATAAAAGTCTAACTTGAATCATAAAATTAGAGTGTCACAGTATGTTATTCAATTCCCAGAACTGAGTGCTTAATAGACCCAGCACCACTTGCATGAGGAGGAGGCTGGGCCTCTTTAAGGAAAGATCCTGAGTGAGTGAGTGAAATCACTCAGTCATGTCCGTCTCTTTGCGACCCTATGGACTGTAGCCTACCAGGCTCCTCCGTCCATGGGATTCTCCAGGCAAGAATACTGTAGTGGGTTGTCATTTCCTTCTCCAAAAGAAAAGTCCTGAGGTACTACCAAAAATTTACTCTGTTAAACTTTCACCCAACCTTTTGGAAAGCACCAAAAGCCTCTGCTAGGGAAACTGTGCACTGGGAAAAAAAAGAAATAATCAGGTCTTCCAAGGACTAGGGGAAACTGGCCCTGAACTGACAATGATTCCAAGAGCCCTCCAAACTTCGCTGTGTCCCATCAATCACATTAGGGGCTTATGGAGGTCAGATCGAGGGAGTTAAAGCCTGTGGCCCTAAAAGGAGGAGGTGAACATTCTCACTCATACTTTCCCTAAGCCTTGTGCAACAATGTATTTTGCCCGAGCAGTGGCCTTTCTTTAGGTTGGGAACTAAGGATCACACAGCACAATGTCTTATGGAAACACATTTCTTAGACTCTATGATCATAATTGTAACAAATCTTGCCCCGGAACCTGTTTCTCAAGACTTGTACCCCTGATTACACTGCAACAGTGTATCTTGCCCAGAGACATCACTCAGAACCAGTTCTCCCTGGCTAATCTTGTAGGAGAGCTTCCCTGGTGGCTCAGAGGTTAAAGCGTCTGCCTGCAATGCGGGAGACCTGGGTTCGATCCCTGGGTCAGGAAGATCCCCTGGAGAAGGAATTGGCAACCCACTCCAGTATTCTTGCCTGGAGAATCCCATGGACGGAGGATCCTGGTGGGCTACAATCCATGGGGTCGCAAAGAGTCGGACACGACTGAGTGACTTCACTTTCACTTTCAATCTTGTAGGAAGTTGTCTTAGGATGTATGCCTTGGGAAAGGGTCTTGTGGAACTCTTAGAACCTTGAGGTATTATTTTTGTCTATTCTCAGCAGCCTGTTGAGAAGCAGGTAAGGCCCTGCTTAAACTAGTGAGGCAGCTACTCTCCTACCACCTTCCGATGCCTACATCAGAAGCTTTATCTGTCACTTTCACTTTAAATAAAAATGTACACAAAACTCTGAGTGATTGAAACTGTCTTTGGTCCCAGAGTTAAATCTTCTTCAGAGACCACGAATCCATGGCACTCTTCACCGTTCACTGCTAAGGGATCAAGGTCATCAAGGATTTTCATGCAGGTCCATCTGCACAGTGACTCAGTGGGTCTTGTAACCCATCCTATTTCTCAATTTCTTGGATGAATAATTGGAATAGATATAATCAGCAGCTGTCAAATTCCCCACATTAGTTACCTGATCTGTGGAGTGAGGGTTACCAGGGTGAGAAAGACCAAATGGAAGCCACTATAACTGCCTCTACATAGCAAACTAGTAAACCTAAAGCAATACCACATATCTGAGGGAACTGCAGAGGTTAGTGCTATCATCAAAGACTTAAAGGATGCAGGAGTGTTGACTCCCACAATATCACCCCTCAGCTCACCTGTTTGGTCTGTGTAAAAGATGGATGGACACAAAAGAACTGACAATGGATAACTGTCAACTTAATCAGCCAGTGACTCCAGCTATAGTGGCTGGATCAGCTGTGGTTTCATTGTTTGAGCAGGTTTTACTGTTGTTGTTCCATTGTAAAGTTGTGTACCATTCTTTTGTGACCCCATGGACTGTAGCCCACCAGGTTCCTCTGTTCAAGAGATTTCCCAGATTTCTGAAGTGGGTTGCCATTTCCTCCTCCCGGGCATCTTCCTGACCCAGGAATCAAACCCAGGTCTCCTGCACTGACAGGCAGTTTCTTTACCATCTGAGCCACCAGGGAGGTTAACACGTCCCTTTGTCTCTGGTATGCAACTATTGATCTGGCAAATGAATTTTTCCCCATCCTTATAAATATGGTCCACCAGAATCAACTGGCATTCAGCTGTCAAGACCAGCAATACACTTCCACTCTGCTGTATCAGCAGGTATATCAGTTCTCTGGCCCGAGGTCATAATTGAATTTACAGGAATCTTTATCACAAGATATAATGCTGGTCCTTTTCACAAGATATAATGCTGGTCCATTTCATTGGTTGTATTATGCTGATTTGATCTAGTGATCAAGACATAGCAACTACTCTAGACTTACTGATAAGACATTTCCATGACAGAGGTTGGGAAATAAATCTAAGAAACACCACGGGGGGACCTCTACCCAGGAGAAATTTCTAGGGGGTCAGTGATATGGGGCTGGAGAAGGCAATGGCACCCCACTCCAGTACTCTTGCCTGGAAAATCCCATGGATGGAGGAGCCTGGAAGGCTGCAGTCCATGGGGTCACTGAGGGTCGGAAATGACTGAGCGACTTCCCTTTCACTTTTCACTTTCATGCATTGGAGAAGGAAATGGCAACCCACTCCAGTGTTCTTGCCTGGAGAATCCTAGGGACAGGGGAGCCTAATGAGCTGCCGTCTATGGGATCGCATAGAGTCGGACATGACTGAAGCGACTTAGCAGCAGCAGCAGCAGCAGTGGTATGGGGCATGTTGAAATATCCCTTCTCAGATGGAGGAGAAGTGTCTTCCTCTGACACCTTCACACATAACCTAAAAAGCGGCAAATGCCTAGTGAGTCTTTCTGGATTCTGTTAAACAACATATTCTTCATTTTGGTATGTTCAGTTCAGTTCAGTCGCTCAATCCTGTCAGACTCTTTGTGACCCCATGAATCGCAGCACGCCCAGCCTCCCTGTCCATCACCAACTCCCGGAGTTCATTCAGACTCACGTCCATCAAGTCCGTGATGCCATCCAGCCATCTCATCCTCGGTCATCCCCTTCTCCTCCTGCCCCCAATCTCCCCCAGCATCAAAGTCTTCTCCAATGAGTCAACTCTTCACATGAGGTGGCCAAAGTACTGGAGTTTCAGCTTTAGCATCATTCCTTCCAAAGAACACCCAGGACTGATCTCCTTCAGAATGGACTGGTTGGATCTCCTTGCAGTCCAAGGGACTCTCAAGAGTCTTCTCCAACACCGCAGTTCAAAAGCATCAATTCTTCAGTGCTCAGCCTTCTTCACAGTCCAACTCTCACATCCATACATGACCACTGGTAAACCATAGCCTTGACTAGCGGACCTTAGTAGGCAAAGTAATGTCTCTGCTTTTGAATATGCGATCTAGGTTGGTCATAACTTTTCTTCCAAGGAGTAAGCGTCTTTTAATTTCATGGCTGCAGTCACCATCTGCAGTGATTTTGGAGCCCAAAAAAATAAAGTCTGACACTGTTTCTCCATTTATTTCCCATGGAGTGATGGGACCAGATGCTATGATCTTAGTTTTCGAATGTTGAGCTTTAAGCCAACTTTTTCACTCTCCTCTTTTACTTTCATCAAGAGGCTTTTAGTTCCTCTTCACTTTCTGCCATAAGGGTGGTATCATCTGCATATCTGAGGTTATTGATATTTCTCCCGCCAATCTTGATTCCAGCTTGTGTTTCTTCCAGGGCAGAGTTTCTCATGATGTACTCTGCATATAAGTTAAATAAGCAGGGTGACAATATACAGCCTTGACATACTCCTTTTCCTATTTGGAACCAGTCTGTTGTTCCACGTCCAGTTCTAACTGTTGCTTCCTGGCCTGCATACAGATTTCTCAAGAGGCAGGTCAGGTGGTCTGGTATTCCCATCTCTTTCAGAATTTTCCACAGTTTATTGTGATCCACATAGTCAAAGGCTTTGGCATAATCAATAAAGCAGAAATAGATGTTTTTCTGGAACTCTCTTGCCATGGCCAGTTATCATGTGACCCCCAAAACTGCTAGTTCTGAGTGGGGCCCTGAACAGGTGAGGGCTCTGCAACAGGTCCGGGTTGCTGTACCAGCTGCCTTGCCACTTGGGCCATGAGATCCAGCAGATTCAATGGTGGCTGAAGTATTAACAGCAGGTAGGGATGCTGTCTGGGGCCTCTGGCAGGCTCCTGTAAATGAGCTATGGCTCAGACCCTTAAGATTTTGGAGCAAAACCCCAAATCAGTTAACTACTCTCTTGTTCAGAAACAGTTATTTGTCTGCTACTAGACCTTTGCCTGGAAAATCCCATGGAGGGGCCTGGTGGGCTGCAGTCCATAGAGTCACTGAGAGTTGGACACGACTCAGTGGCTTCACTTTCACTTTTCACTTTCATGCATTGGAGAAGGAAATGGCAATCCACTCCAGTGTTCTTGCCTGGAGAATGCCAGGAATGGTGGAGCCTGGTGGGCTGCCGTCTATGGGGTCACACAGAGTCGGACACAACTGAAGTGACTTAGCAGCAGCAGCAGATCTTATAGATGAAGCTCCAATACCTTGGCTACCTGATGCGAAGAGCCGACCCACTGATCCACTCCAGTGTTCTTGCCTGGAGAATGCCAGGAATGGTGGAGCCTGGTGGGCTGCCGTCTATGGGGTCGCACAGAGTCGGACACAACTGAAGCGACTTAGCAGCAGCAGCAGATCTTATAGATGAAGCTCCAATACCTTGGCTACCTGATGCGAAGAGCCGACCCACTGAAAAAGACCCTGATGCTGGGAAAGGGGGAGGGCAGGAGGAGGAGAGGGCGGCAGAGGATGAGATGGCTGAAAGGCATCACCGACTCAATGGACCTGAACTTGGGCAAACTCTGGGAGACGGTGAGGGACAGGGAGGCTTGGCATGCTGCAGTCCATGAGATTGCAAAGAGTTGGACACAACTTGGTAACTGAACAACAACAGATCTTATAGAGACTAAACATCTAACCATGGGCTACCAAGATGGTGCATAACCTGAGCTGCCCGTCAGGAACTGGATGTTATCTAACCCACAAAGCCATAAAGTTGGGCATGTATAGCAGCATTCCATCATCAAGTGCAAATGATTCATACATGACTGTGCCCAAATGAATCCTAAAATTATAGGTAAATTACACGAAGAAGTGGCCCATGTCCCATGGTTCCCTCTCCTGCTACACTGCCTTGTCTCTCCCCTGCACCCTCATGGGGTGTTCCCTATGATTGGCTGACAGAGGAAGAGACTATTTGGGCCTGGTTCACAGGTGGTTCTGCATGTATGCATGCACAGCCGTAGCACTCCAGCCCCTCTCTGAGATAATCTTAAAGGAGAATGGTGAGGGGAAATCCTCCCAGTGTGCAGAATTTCAATCAGTGTATCTGGTTGCCTAATTTGATAGAAAGGAGAAATGGCCAGATATGAAATTGTATATTAATTCATTCAAGGAGCAATAGTGTGGCTGGATGGTCATGGATTTGGAGGGAACACGACTGGAAAATTGGTGACAAAGAAATCCAGGAAAGAAGTATATAGACCGAGTTCTCTGAATGGGAAAAATCCTGAAGACACCTATGTCCCAAGTGAATACTTACCAAAGGTGACTTCAGAAGACTGTTGTAATAATAAGAGGATAGGATGACCTGTTTTATGAATACCAGTCAGCCTCCTTCTCCAGCTGTGGGCTCATGAACAAAGCTTCCATGGTGGCAGAGATGGAAGCTATGCATGGGCTCAGCAACAAAGACTTCTACTCAGCAACATCAGCATGGATACAGTCACCACTGTGTACCCAGTCTTTCAACAGCAGAGAAGAATACTGAGTCCCTCATTTGCCCTACTCACTGGGATGATCAGTCAACCAGCTGGTGGCGCACTGATCACACGGCTTGACTTTCCTTATGGAAGATGCAATGTTTTGTTCTCACTAGAATAGATACATACTCTAGACACAGACTTGACATTCTTGCATGCAATACTTTCTACCAAAATGACTTACAGAAGGCCTCATCCACCATCATGGTATTCCACATAGTATTGCTTCTGCTCAAGGAACTCACTTCTCAGTAAATGAAGTTCAGCAATGGGCCCATGCTTATAAAATTTACTGGTCTTACCATGGCCCCCACTATCCTGAAGAGACTGGTTTGATAGAATGATGAAATGGTTTTTTGAAGACTCAGTTACAGTACCAGCTAGGTGGTATATCTTGTAGGGCTAGGGTAAGATTCTACAGTAGGCTGTACATGTGGCGAATTAGCACCTCATATTTCTATTAAGTAGAAATACTATTTCTCACACAGCCAGATTCCGAGGTCCAGGAATCAATGGGTAGAAACAGAATGGCACTATTCATTATAATTCTTAGGTACTCATTAGCAGAATCATCGCTTCCTGCTTCTATGACATATGAAGATGAATATATATCAGATACTTTTGTTTTCTTTCTTCTAATATTCCCTTTATCATATAAGATGTGTTGACTTTATACTATAGTACTTAAGACTTGCTAATATTGTATCCTAGCATTTAAGTTACAGGATACCAAGGAGAATAAATACCTCTCAACAACTCTACATACCTCCTCTTTAGGGAAACAGTGACTGCATTTTTGGTTGTATAGAGCATATTTGTATCATATTAGAATAATCTTGGTCTTGTTATTGTCTTTATTTTGAGATTAAGTCTGATTTGAGAAGATGCATATTGTATCAAGCTGACAAAGGGTGGCCTTGTGAGAGTTAATGTGTCAACCTGACTGGATTATGGAAAACCCCGAAATCTGGTTAAACATTATGTCTGAGTGTGTCTTTCACTATTTCTGAAAGATACTAACATGTCGATCAGTAGACTGGGTAAAGCAGGTGGCTCTCCCAGTGTGGGCCGGCAGCATCTCATCCACTGAGTTTCCTCAGCAGAACAAAATGGTGGAGGAGTGTTGAAATCGTATTTTGCCTAATGGACAAACTGAGATAGTGATTCTCTGTATTAGACACTCCTGGTTCTCAGATCTTTGGACTTGGACTGGAATCCATAGCATCAGGTGTCTGGCTTTTCTGAGTTTCCAGCTCACAGACGTGGAACTTCTCAGCCTCCATAGCTCTGAGTCAAGTCCTTATAATAAATCTCATTCTAGACATATATATGTTCTACTCAATCTGTTTCTCTGGACAACCCTGACATAGTTTTTATCTCATGTACTCTACACACAGCCTTAACTGTCAGTCTCTTGCTATGTAGCTTTCGATGCAATGTAATACTACATATCTTTACTTTTACCTGAGCTATTTCGAGTGAGGACAAAATATTTAGGAAGAGAAAAATAGAGTATTCTTCAGTTCAGTTCAGTTCAGTCGCTCAGTCGTGCCCGGCTCTTTGTGACCCCATGAATTGCAGCATGCCAGGCCTCTCTGTCCATTACCAACTCCCAGAGTTCACTCAGACTCACGTCCATCGAGTCCATGATGCCATCCAGCCACCTCATCTCTGTCGTCCCCTTCTCCCCCTAATCCCTCCCAGCATGAGTCTTTTCCAATGAGTCAATTCTTTGCATGAGGTGGCCAAAGTACTGGAGTTTCAGCTTTAGCACCATTCCTTCCAAAGATATCCCAGGGCTGATCTCCTTCAGAATGGACTGGTTGGATCTCCTTGCAGTCCAAGGGACTCTCAAGAGTCTTCTCCAACGCCACTATTCTTACATGTATCTAAATGGAGCCATTTAAAAACTTTTTATTATTATAGCACTCTTAAGAAAGCCCTTGATTACCAAAAGACACATGAGGTCTATGACTGTAACATTAGTGTACGTCTTGAAAGTCCTGTCACATCATTAAATCACATCTAAATATTTTATAAGACTGGAAACTGTAAGGTCGGACCCCAGGGGCCACGATGGGCCGCCCCTTTCTCTCCCCCGCTGGCAAGGGAGGTCTCTAACGGAAGGAGCCTCCCAGATCCCGGGGACCAATGACAGCACACTTTGCCAGCTAAAGCCGCCCCACCCCAGGCATGTAGAAAGACCTGTCATCCCGCGACGCCTCGGCCTGGCAACCTATCTGAACCCCCGTCCATCTAGCCTGACCATCCCTCGCAACGAAGGTATAGAAACCACCCCCAACACCGTCTGGGCGCGGACTTCCTCGACCTGCCTCGTGCGGGTCCGGGAACCCGGCTCGGGAGCGCTTCGCCATTAAAAAGCCTGTTAGACACTCTTTTGGTGTCCTGGTCTTTTACCTAACAGAAATTATTTACATCAGACTTGAACAAAATCATCCCAGGGCAGGACAAGGTGTGATCTAGTAAACTATCTTCAGTGTGAAAGACAGGCACCATCTCTTACAAGAACTTCAAATAACCCCTTAAAAATGAACCTATGTAAAGAATACTCTTTTAGGCAGGCCTTAGGTGCTGGGAACTATCCTTACTTCAGATGACCTAAATGGGACCTAAGTGGTCCTTTTCTGGAGGACAGATACTACAGTCTGAAGTACAAAAAGACACGTTAGAGCATGTTTGCTGGAACGTCAAGTTGTTGAATCAGTCTCTCTTCCATCCCAAAACAAAGCAAAACTTTTCTAAATCAGAACTGGTCTCCTAATACTCTACTGTTCTTTCCTTTTCCTCAAAAAATTTCAGTCTCCCCATGAATGCACTTCAGTTCTATCCTTTAGGGTTTTAGATTAAATATTACCTACTCAGGGTAGTCTTCTATGGCCCTCAAACTAAAGGAGTGTGTACTTTCATTATTTTCTATCCAAAATACATTTGTTTTAAAGCATTCACATATGTATGGGTCAGCTAACTGAAAGAATTCACAAGCTTCTATAACATATACTAAGGTAAGTCTTTAATAAAGATAAAGTGTGTAATGCTGCTAGTGGTAAAGAACTAATTACCAGTGCAGGAGATGTAAGAGACACAGGTTCAATCCCTGAGTCAGGAAGATCCCCTGAAGGAGGGCATGGAAACACACTCAAGTATTCTTGCCTGGAGAATTCCATGAACAGAGGAACTTGGGGAGCTACAGTCTAGGGGTCGCAAAGAGTTGGACATGACTGAAGTGACTGAGCATGTGCAAAAAGGGTGTTGTATAGCAAGGACTAAGAAAACAAAGGCAAATATCAATGTAATTTGATACGTTCAGAAGCCATGTCCTGGACCATTTTGCTGTAGCTCTGGGCCTTAATCCCCATCCTTTTTATCTTCAGATTATAAACCACCATGATCCATGCAAGATACTCCTGTCTCAAGGCACACGTTAACTATTCTTTTACTGGTCACTTGGCTAAAGCCAGTTTTCAGAACCCAACTGCCAAATACCAATCTATAAAATTTTAACAAGCAATGTAAATAAGATGTTATAAGATGCCTCCAGAGGAGTCCTGGACTTCATACTGCATATCATAAATCACTATTTGGTTCATTGCATTCTTATCCTGGCCAAGGTTCAGTGCCAAACTTCTGTCATCCCTAAAGATAAGCATAATGCTACCACATACCAGCTGCAAAGTAACCACATCCATACATATCAGTCTTCAATTATCTTATTACTTTTGGGTCTATATATAAATTCTATTATTTATTGTTTGTAGGACCTATTGTTGTATCATCCGTTGTTTCCAAGTCCTAGAACCAGAAAATAAATGAAGGCCGCAGGCTAATGATGTGTCTCATTCTTTTTTCACTTCCAATCCTTCAAATACCAGATCCATGACCCATTAACACCCTTAGGTCTCAGAGTGTGAACATCACTGGGTGCTGGGTGAACCTCAAAGTACTGATCCAGGGGCTGTCTCTTATACACATCTAGATGTGTATAAGAGACAGCNTAAAAATGAACCTATGTAAAGAATACTCTTTTAGGCAGGCCTTAGGTGCTGGGAACTATCCTTACTTCAGATGACCTAAATGGGACCTAAGTGGTCCTTTTCTGGAGGACAGATACTACAGTCTGAAGTACAAAAAGACACGTTAGAGCATGTTTGCTGGAACGTCAAGTTGTTGAATCAGTCTCTCTTCCATCCCAAAACAAAGCAAAACTTTTCTAAATCAGAACTGGTCTCCTAATACTCTACTGTTCTTTCCTTTTCCTCAAAAAATTTCAGTCTCCCCATGAATGCACTTCAGTTCTATCCTTTAGGGTTTTAGATTAAATATTACCTACTCAGGGTAGTCTTCTATGGCCCTCAAACTAAAGGAGTGTGTACTTTCATTATTTTCTATCCAAAATACATTTGTTTTAAAGCATTCACATATGTATGGGTCAGCTAACTGAAAGAATTCACAAGCTTCTATAACATATACTAAGGTAAGTCTTTAATAAAGATAAAGTGTGTAATGCTGCTAGTGGTAAAGAACTAATTACCAGTGCAGGAGATGTAAGAGACACAGGTTCAATCCCTGAGTCAGGAAGATCCCCTGAAGGAGGGCATGGAAACACACTCAAGTATTCTTGCCTGGAGAATTCCATGAACAGAGGAACTTGGGGAGCTACAGTCTAGGGGTCGCAAAGAGTTGGACATGACTGAAGTGACTGAGCATGTGCAAAAAGGGTGTTGTATAGCAAGGACTAAGAAAACAAAGGCAAATATCAATGTAATTTGATACGTTCAGAAGCCATGTCCTGGACCATTTTGCTGTAGCTCTGGGCCTTAATCCCCATCCTTTTTATCTTCAGATTATAAACCACCATGATCCATGCAAGATACTCCTGTCTCAAGGCACACGTTAACTATTCTTTTACTGGTCACTTGGCTAAAGCCAGTTTTCAGAACCCAACTGCCAAATACCAATCTATAAAATTTTAACAAGCAATGTAAATAAGATGTTATAAGATGCCTCCAGAGGAGTCCTGGACTTCATACTGCATATCATAAATCACTATTTGGTTCATTGCATTCTTATCCTGGCCAAGGTTCAGTGCCAAACTTCTGTCATCCCTAAAGATAAGCATAATGCTACCACACACCAGCTGCAAAGTAACCACATCCATACATATCAGTCTTCAATTATCTTATTACTTTTGGGTCTATATATAAATTCTATTATTTATTGTTTGTAGGACCTATTGTTGTATCATCCGTTGTTTCCAAGTCCTAGAACCAGAAAATAAATGAAGGCCGCAGGCTAATGATGTGTCTCATTCTTTTTTCACTTCCAATCCTTCAAATACCAGATCCATGACCCATTAACACCCTTAGGTCTCAGAGTGTGAACATCACTGGGTGCTGGGTGAACCTCAAAGTACTGATCCAGGGGAGAGTCTGAAATAGGCATTGGAAGGAAGCAGTTTAAAGTTATTTTTGCAGGGAGTATTGAAGTCCTGGTTATCCACAGTATGATCTCCTTTGTACTAGGCATGTGGTTCCATATACCTGACTCTGTATTTTCCATACACTTGACTCTGTAAGTGGGGGCAGAGCCAAAGGAAGATCTAGGTGTGGTCCTCTAAAAGAATAGAAATAAAAGTAGGGGCCCTAGGTGCCCAAATCTATTACCAATAATATTTGTTTCTTGTGTTTTAATATTAGTGGCCTACATAGAAGCCAGGACTATGATAGTTTTTTGGTACAATCATGAGTCTTGTGTTCAGCATGTTTTATAGTGGGCACCTAACTAAGGATGAATGGATGGATGGTTGGATGGATGCATGCATGGATGAACGAACTGACAGCAGCAAAATAACTTCTGAGAATATAAATCTGTTTCAGTCTTGTCATTTTTGAATGTGACAAAGAATATAGTTAAGAACAGAAAAACTATAGATTAACATGTAAACTCAGTTCTTATAAACAAATTGCTATTATTAATAGAGATATTTATGGATTCAAATCAGCTGTATGACTTGAGAAGTTAGTTGTATAATTTATGTCACTGACAAACCTAATGAATTAATGATATAACTTGAATATTGGAGATACAACTTAGAATTTCACTCTATGTTTTATTTAAAATTCGATGCACTCTGAAAATAAATCTTTAAAATATACTCCTAAATCAAACTGTAAATAAAAATGTAAAGAATAGCAGTCTGTAGGAGTGAGGAGGAAAGATGATTAAATCACCATAGGTATTCAACTTGCATGGAAAAGAGAGGAAGTTTGAAATGAGAAGGACAGAGAAAGACTAACAAGAGAGGAAGCAGGAAGAGAAATCTATCATTATCTCATGTCACCACCCTCAGTATTTACTCTGCTTGGGCACTCTGCATTTTGCATTATCCTAGATGCCATGAGACAGTTCTGTCAACTGCAGTGTTGATGAATCATCTGGAGATGGAAGTAGGCCAGATAGGAGAGAACTTGGTTGTCCAGAAAAGTTACTTGGGCTATTTATGATGAATAAAAACAAAACAAAGCAAAAAAAAAAAAAAAAAAAACACTTCTAGGTGAGATGCTACTGTAGCAATGATTCAGATGGTTCAGGTTCTAAAAGAATCCTCACGAATATTGTTCCCTATAGTCTGTACATGTTCATCTCCCTCCAACTTTGACTCTCCTTGGGATATAGCCCCTACCTCTTCCAGCTACCTCATTTGGAAACCAAAATTTGAACATTCTACAATTAAGATCAATGTTTTCTCTACTGATTTCTTTCTCTGTAATTTGCTTATCCTCATGAATCACAATTTCATTTTCTGTTTAAGTCCAACCCCCATTCTGCTATTCCTTATACAGCTCAACATTCACCAAAGTGGAGAACAAAGAAGTCTTGAAGACATTCAATAAGTCTTTATTCTTTTTTCAGGTTCTCAGTACAGATATTTCACTCCAATTTCTTACAAATGCCACAAACCTGATATAATACCCTTAGCGAAATATAATAGTAAGATTTTCCTAGTTTCTGTTTGTTTTTTCACTTTTATTTTTCTCACTTAGTTTTCTCCAGTTGGCTTCCTGGATTTAGTTCCAACATGAAAGGAATATAAGTAGAATTTATCTTCATGAAATATGTTACCTCATTTTTTTGGTAAACTTATTTTTTAGCAAATAAACTTTTGAAAACACAAAATGAGATTTTTAAATCATTAAAAAGATTGGTTTCCAATTTAGAATGACATAATTTTTCTTAAAAAATATATTACCACTTGTAATCCTAGACACAGCTAGGTAAAATGGAGAGGTCCAATTAAGATACTCTGTTCTCATCTGCCACCATGCTAATGCTTAAAGCCTTTCTTGGTATGCAAGGCTTTAAACCACATACTCCTGGCCTACCCAATTCCACAACGCCCAACGGATTCATCTCATCGCAAAGCCCATTTACCCCTCGGGAAGGAACCCTTATTGCCCATATCATCATTTATCATCATTTGTCTGTTAATACTGATTACCAATTGACTCTACTTCTTCTCTTGTATTACAACAGTTTTCAAATGCTGTCCTAACAAGTGTATCATCTCTCGTACTGTGCTGTGCTCAGTTGCTCAGTCATGTCGAACTCTTTGTAACCCTATGAACTGTAGCCCACCAGACTCTGTCCATGGACTTTCCAGGCAAGAATACTGGAGCGGATTGCCGTTTCCTGCTCCAGGGGATCTTCCTGATCTGGGGATTGAAACTGTGTCTCTTGAGTGTCCTGCATTGGCAGGTGGATTCCTTACCACTACACTTCCTGGGAGGTCCATTTATTTTTCTTACTATATCATAAGTATTGTTTCCTTAACCAGATCATAAGCTATATCTTGGGATCTTATTTCCTATTTCTTAATCCTACATAACACTGAAGAAAGCCACAAATACACTGGCAAATCACCTTTTAAATTTTGACATTTTATTTACCAACACATTTGGAAAATGGTTTATATTTTGAAAACTGACTTTATATACACTAGCATATTCAGTCGGGGAAGGCAATGGCACCCCACCCCAGTACTCTTGCCTGGAAAATCCAATGGACAGAGTAGCCTGGTGGGCTGCAGTCCATGGGGTCGCTGACAGTCGGACAGACTGAGCGACTTCACTTTCACTTTTCTCTTTCATGCACTGGAGAAGGAAATGACAACCCACTCCAGTATTCTTGCCTGGAGAATCCCAGGGATAGGGGAGCCTGGTGGGCTGCCGTCTATGGGGTCACACAGAGTCGGACACGACTGAAGTGACTTAGCAGCAGCAGCAGCAGCAGCATATTCAGTCATTCTTAAAACTTTTTATCAGTCACATATTAGAGATGATAAAAAAAAAAAAGAATTCTAGGAAGGTTGGGTTACACAATAAGTGAAAAGACAAGAAGCAAATCAAAACAGTAAGACTCCCAGGGCAGTGACCTTTCTGCACTATTTGGGAAAAACACAAGAACTACCTACCTCCATATTGGGATTGGATATGAAAGTAACAGCAGGGCTTAATGAAGTTCAGCCAACAATGCACAGGTGTGGGCTGGGTGAGTGGATGAAAATAGTCAGAGAAGGGCAGCTGCTGTGTCTCTATCATACACTCACTTTGCAAGTAGTTACAGTTGTATCTCTGCTACATTTAAGGTGATTGTATTAATATTTAGTGATACATATGTAATACCTAAAATACATAGAATACATAGAACAACAACAAAAAAAAACGAGAAAATTCACCAGTGGGGGGAAAAATGGGTGACATTTATGGTACATGGTATATATACCCACACAAATGTTTATTTATTGTCTTGTGTGGATCTCTTCTAAATAGCTATGAGGATGAATACACTCATTATAAAGAAAGGCTGCAGGTATATTTGGAGATGGGAAAGCCATATAAAGCCTGCATTATTTATAAAGATGAAAACTAATTTTTCACTGGTGTGTGTTGCAAGATGAAATGGTCATCACTGTTTTCTCTCTGCACGGCACAGGCTAGTGCTGCTTTCTTCATTTATCAGATAATAAAATTGTTATGCCTCAGGTAATAAACAAAACTAATGGCACAAACAGAAAGGAGCCTGGACCATTTAACTGCCAGTTGTCTATTTCTGCTATAAAATAAAATTCCATTTTTGAAAGCAGCATCCTGACTCAAAGGCATCCTGATTACATATACACACTGATGTCTTTCTTTTATGCAAAACTGACTGGTGTCAAGTCAAGCAAATACACACTAAAAACACTCTGCTGTTCCTTCTGGCTTGATTGATAAAAAGCTATTTCACTAAAGCTAAAAGTTTTCTTATTTTTCTATAATCCAACCTTATGTGTCTGAATAAAAGAAATACAGTGGATGGTGTTTAACACACTGGGGATTTAGCTCTCCTTTGAAAAACACTTACCATATGAAACCACAGAAAGTTCTCCTTAAAAAAATGCCTTTGATTAAAGATAATACATAATGATGAATTGATGTTAAATTTCTGCTAAATGTCTCATTAATTCTGTATTGCTATTAAGCTAATACCAGCAATCATGTTCAGGTTCTGCCTGATTATCCATCAAAGTGCTATATACCACTTCTATACTGTTAAGCCCCAGAATCATGCTTTACTAGGTCCATTATAGGTCTTTACAAGGTCCATTCTCTAGTCCATGTTTGGCTTTTCTTTGATAAGTAATTTGTCTAATGTTGAGACTTAGTTATTTTATTTATTACCCAGTACACTCACTTGCTTTCTCTAGTCTGTAATTTTCAGTCATCCAACTGGCTTTAGCTTTATGTCTTTATGAGCTTCCCTCGTGGCTCAGATGGTAAAGAGTCTGCCTGCAATGCAGTAGACCCAGGTTCGATCTCTGGTTCGGGAAGATCTCCTGGAGAAGGGAATGGCAACCCACTCCAGTATTTTTGCCGGGAGAACTCCACGGACAGAGAATCCTGGTGGGCTACAGTCATAGGATCACAAAGAGTTAGACACCTGAGTGGCTAACACTTTCACTTGACTTTATATGTTTTTATTATATGTCTAACCCTGCCTTTGCTGTCATGTGAAAGCCATGCATAAAACTCAAAGCAGAGGTTAAATGACTTTGCATAACAGAACTCTTAAAGTTCTGCTGTGCTAACTAGATCGATTTAAGCTGAGATTTTAAAATAATATATGCATAATGCACAAAACTACTAAAACACGGAAAAGCAAATAAGAAAAATGTCACAAATACCAGAGATAATAATCAGCATTATTTCTGGTACATGGCATGTCTACAATATGTATTGACAGTCTTTTACTTATACTTGTACTTCTTTACATTTATATAACACACATTATCATATAGTTTTATTTGCCTTTATACATAGCAATTAATGTTTAATATTTTACATACTATGTTATATTTTCCTTTATCACTGATGCAAAGATCTGAGTCATTAGAAAAAACCCTGATGCTTGGAAAGATTGAAGGCAGAAGGAGAAGGTGATGACAGGGGATGAGATGGTGGTTGGATGGCATCACAGACTTGATGGACATGAGTTTGAGCAAGCTCCAGGAGTTGGTGGTGGACAGGGAAGCCTGGCGTGCTGCAGTCAATGGGGTCGCAAAGAGTTGGACACAACTGAGCAACTGAACTGAACTGATTTATCACAAGCATTGCCTAATTTCAACAAGCCTTCTTCTACAACACTGTATGTGCCAGTATCTTATTGGCTTCTTTGTCATTTCTTCAACATATTCCAGTCTCAGACTTTTGAACTTGCCATTCCTTCAGCCTGATATTCTATTTTCCACGAATATTATCATCCCATGGTCTCTTGCTTATCTCAGGCCTCTGTCAAATATTACATTCCACAAAACCCTGCCTTGGAGAATCCTATCTAAACAATGACCTCCAATATGCTATTCATTCTCACTGCATTCTTCACCATGACACCAGACATTACCTGACATCGTATATTGTTTATTTTCTCTTATACATCATATGATCATTGGTTTGTTTCCTACCTCTCTCGTCAGAATGTAAGATACACAAAGGTACAGGCTTTGTATGTTTTGTTTACTATTCTTTCTCCAGTGCTTAAGACCATTTAAAGCACAAAATAAAAATTAATTTTATATATCAATAAATGAATATATTATTCCAACACACTTTGATAATTAATTTCAATAGTCCAAAAACTTACTTTCCTGTAGAATTTCCAAAATTATTTTCTAATGGAAAGTAGGAAAAATTGCAACATCAAATCCATCCAACAATCTCTCCACTTGAACAGAGTTTAAGAGTTTTATTGTGATTAAAAAGAGTTAAATTCATCTATCACAGAAAATGGAAGTTTAGAAACTTTCCCTAGTGTGACTTATTGTTCCTTGATAACTTGCTGGAGGATGAATAGCAGCTATACCAATAGTTGTACAGGCTGCTAGCTTCAATTCTAGTTTCTATATATCCCTGTGTATTATTACAGATTATTCAATATTTTTGCAAGCACCGTGAGGACAGTTCCTGTAGGGTTTTTCTTTTTTAAAATTATTGTTATATTGGGTTATTATTCTTGCTCTTTTTAGAAAAATGAAAAATCAGAATAATAGTAAATGCTCAACAAATATTTAGTTATTTATCACTTGCTAATTACCCCAATTCTGGGTTCCAAAAACTCAGTAAATATAAAAAGGTAACAGAAAGTAGAAGACAGTGTATTTCAGCAGAAAACTTCAGGAAATTTTAGTTGAGTTGTAAAAATTATCTTGCTAAGATATACTTCTCCCTATACTAAACTGTGATATTCAATTCAGCAGGAAATCATCTATTATCCATGATAACACAGATTTTAAAATTTCATCACTATAAAATAAGTACATGAGGCAGTATCCTTTAACTACAAAAATGAAGAGTGAGGCCATATAATGTTAAGCCCAAGTTTTTTGGATATAGTCTCCTTGGGTTCACATCTCAGTATCTATTATTCAGAAATAAAAATCTTACTTATTCCTGACTTTGAATAAGTTACCCAACAATTGTCTTATTTCCTTAGGAAATAGGCTTATAATAAAGCCAATATAATGACAAGCCAAATAATAAGCTAATATAATAATAATTTAAGTTGTCCCAGTTTCCTCATCGAGAACATTTTAATAGTATCAACATTAATTTGAATATTAATAGTACTTGCCTCAGAGGGTCATTGGAAGATGAATTAAAATATGTAAAAGGTTTAGAATAAAATACTATACCTGAGACATAGTATTTACTAGTACATACTACATGGTAAATGTTTTATGCCTTGTGCCAAGTCATTTCAGTCGTGTCTGACTAAGTGACCCTATGGACTGTAGCCCACCAGGCTCCTCTGTCCATGGGATTCTCCAGACAAGAATACTGGAGTNTCATTGGTTTGTTTCCTACCTCTCTCGTCAGAATGTAAGATACACAAAGGTACAGGCTTTGTATGTTTTGTTTACTATTCTTTCTCCAGTGCTTAAGACCATTTAAAGCACAAAATAAAAATTAATTTTATATATCAATAAATGAATATATTATTCCAACACACTTTGATAATTAATTTCAATAGTCCAAAAACTTACTTTCCTGTAGAATTTCCAAAATTATTTTCTAATGGAAAGTAGGAAAAATTGCAACATCAAATCCATCCAACAATCTCTCCACTTGAACAGAGTTTAAGAGTTTTATTGTGATTAAAAAGAGTTAAATTCATCTATCACAGAAAATGGAAGTTTAGAAACTTTCCCTAGTGTGACTTATTGTTCCTTGATAACTTGCTGGAGGATGAATAGCAGCTATACCAATAGTTGTACAGGCTGCTAGCTTCAATTCTAGTTTCTATATATCCCTGTGTATTATTACAGATTATTCAATATTTTTGCAAGCACCGTGAGGACAGTTCCTGTAGGGTTTTTCTTTTTTAAAATTATTGTTATATTGGGTTATTATTCTTGCTCTTTTTAGAAAAATGAAAAATCAGAATAATAGTAAATGCTCAACAAATATTTAGTTATTTATCACTTGCTAATTACCCCAATTCTGGGTTCCAAAAACTCAGTAAATATAAAAAGGTAACAGAAAGTAGAAGACAGTGTATTTCAGCAGAAAACTTCAGGAAATTTTAGTTGAGTTGTAAAAATTATCTTGCTAAGATATACTTCTCCCTATACTAAACTGTGATATTCAATTCAGCAGGAAATCATCTATTATCCATGATAACACAGATTTTAAAATTTCATCACTATAAAATAAGTACATGAGGCAGTATCCTTTAACTACAAAAATGAAGAGTGAGGCCATATAATGTTAAGCCCAAGTTTTTTGGATATAGTCTCCTTGGGTTCACATCTCAGTATCTATTATTCAGAAATAAAAATCTTACTTATTCCTGACTTTGAATAAGTTACCCAACAATTGTCTTATTTCCTTAGGAAATAGGCTTATAATAAAGCCAATATAATGACAAGCCAAATAATAAGCTAATATAATAATAATTTAAGTTGTCCCAGTTTCCTCATCGAGAACATTTTAATAGTATCAACATTAATTTGAATATTAATAGTACTTGCCTCAGAGGGTCATTGGAAGATGAATTAAAATATGTAAAAGGTTTAGAATAAAATACTATACCTGAGACATAGTATTTACTAGTACATACTACATGGTAAATGTTTTATGCCTTGTGCCAAGTCATTTCAGTCGTGTCTGACTAAGTGACCCTATGGACTGTAGCCCACCAGGCTCCTCTGTCCATGGGATTCTCCAGACAAGAATACTGGAGTGGGGTGCCATGCCCTCTTCCAGGGGATCTTCCAGATCCAGGAATAGAACCTGTGTCTCTTATGTCTCCTGGATTGGCAGGTGGGTTCTTTACCACTAATGTTAGCTATTATTTAAAATTGGTAGGATATATGCCTTGTGTCCTCAAATTAATCTTCCCATTTACAAAAGTTCTAATGTGTTATATGTATATGGGTGAAAAATAACTGCTCTGAGAATATTTGTGAATTCTTCCCAATACCCTTGTATCTTCCTTGTGAAACAGTCAATTAAAAGCCTAAAGCAAAAGAAGATGTCAAATCCACTTAATAGCTATAAGAAAAGGGAGAGAGACATACATTAAGAACCAAGTGAATAGGGGTTAGAGAAAATGAAGTATTGCAAAGAAAGGGCAGCTTGTACTCTGTCTGACAAAGAAGAAGGTCCACATTGTGTTGGAGAGAAAAGTGTATAAAGTTAATTAGGGGTAGAGAGCCAGAAAGCCCCAAAAGTGTTCCTAGGAATCTCATCTAGTTTCCTTTTAATGCATTTCCAGAGTCTGAGTAAAGAATGGAATTCTCTTCCTCTCATGTCCTCTCCTTATACCTTTTCTCCTATGAATTATTATTTTTGCATGACACACTAATCTAGAGTCTAAAATTTGAATAAAGTCCACCTAAAATATTTATATTTGCCTCACTCAAAGCTCACCCTATTTCTTCCCCTGTTTTCCACTAAAAAATGGACATATCAATATTTATGCTACATACCTGCATTAATCTCTTTCACTCCTCTCTACCACTTCTGGCTCCTAGTTCAGATCAGTTCAGTCGCTCAGTCACATCCGACTCTTTGCAGTCCCATGGACTGCAGCACACCAGGCCTCCCTGTCCATCACCAGCTCCTGGAATTTACTCAAACTCATGTCCATTGAGTCGGTGATGCCATCCAACCATCTTATCCTCTGGCTTTTAGCTATATGGAAAAAAATAATAAATATTAAGTTAAAATAAAGAAGCTGCTTTATTTTCTCTATCTTTGTGACTCTAATTGTGTTAGAATCCCTGTTATTGTTTATTGGCTGATTTTAGGTGCCAAGAATAAGAACTAATGCTCATTTTCATGGATCCAAAGGCATTGTAGTGACAAAGTGCCACATTAAAAGTTTTATTTTTTTAAATGTTTAGCTGATTATCTCAAGATAATTTCTTGAATTAGACAATGGTTTTCAAATAGGGATCCACAGAAATCTAGATGTCCTTTCCCTTTTTTATGACTTTTAAATTTTTTTGCCGTATAATTGCTTTTGAATGTTGTGTTAGTTAATGCTGTACAACACTGTGAATCAGTCGTATGTATACATATATTCCCTCTTTGCAGAGCCTCCTTCCCACTGCCTCCATTCCACCCCTCTAGGTCACCACAGGCATCGGGCTAGACTCCCTATGTTACACAGCAGCTTCCCACTAGCTGTGTATTTTACACATGGTAGTGTACGTATGTCAATACTACACTCTCATTTCATCCCCTCACTCTGTCCCCTTCCCTTTTTCTAGAGAGTCTACACATTACTTCCATATTAATCTCTAAAATGTACGTACAATTTCTTCTCAAAAACTTAAAAGTATTGTAAACAAGACTCATTTTCCAGTTTGAGTATTAAATGCTGTTCATCTGGCAGTATAAACAGTAATTATTATCCCTAGGGCAAAATATTATATGAATATCTAGTAATATGGTGTCCTTGCTTTCTTTTTTAATCAAGGAAATTGTGTTTGGCTAAGAAAGACTGAGTTTTTTGTTTTTAAGGAACTCAAATTTAATTTTATATGCTTAGCAATTTCACCTAAATATATCTTAATAAATGTTATTAATTATCAATAGCTTAATTTTACTACACATTTCATTTGATTGCAACCCTAGATTTTCTTGATGTAAGAATTTTTAGAGTGTATTACTATATACATATTAATGAATTTTTATTCACTTTTCATTCCCAAAGAAAAAAGGAACATGACATTTTTATTCTTTTCCTTCACTCTCATTGTGTTCTTAAACCAAACTTTTTCACATCCAAATTCAATTATTTGAATTCAGGCTTTTGTCTGTCCCAATATGTCAGTCTCGTGTGTGTGTGTGTGTGTGTGTGTGACTAAGCAAGTGAGAAGGTAATGGAGGTTGTCTGTGGGAGACAATTGTGGTCTTAGATACAAAAAAATAAGAATAAACAAATCACAGTAGGTTTTGAGGCACTATTTAATAGTACTACATGCAAGGAGTCCTAAATAACATATTTTATCTTGACCTAAGCATCCTTTTCTGTTAACTACTTAAGAAAATATAAACACACCAAAGAGAAAATGGAAAAACGAGCTGCCATCTTATTTTTAGCTTAATGTTGGAAGCGCTACTGCAGAACCCTCTAGAAGCTGTGATTTAAATTGAGACTAAGCAGATATTTACCTTCTCCCTACAGCCAAGTCTTAATCTTACCATAAGATAAGCACTGAGCTCAAAAGATATGACTGAGCCTTGATGCAGTCAACAGAAGTGAGGACCAAAGAGCAGCGTTGCTAGGATTCAATCAGGACTTTGTAAATTTGACATATTGGAAACAGAGAGCAAAAGAGTGAACAAAAGAGCTCTCTGGGCTTGCCCAGAGACAAGACCTGAGTCCTCTAACAGAAATAGGCTTATGTGGTATAATAAGATTCTCTTATACACACTGATGCCTCTTCCCCACCACAAACACACATATTCATTTCCTGCTCCAGTCACTGCTGCAGGAACAGCTCCAAAGTGTGGACCAGTTTTGCACAGGTGCAAACTGTCAGTACTTTTGCATCAGGCTCACATCATAGAACCCTTTCATCTTGCCCCAGGGTTCATTTCCTTACACTAGCTTAGCAGAGCATCTGCCTAAATGCTCAGGGCTCACATGAGAATCTGCAAATTAATACTCATGTGCTTCTCTTGACTAATGGAGGTAGGGAAACACTGGATAAATGCTTTCCCCTCTCTTCCTCCAGGGAGACAGTTCTGAGGTAAATTTCACTGCTGTTGAGTCACTAAGTCATGTCCAACTCTTTGCAACCCCATGGACTGCAGCACACCAGGCTCCTCTGTCCTCCACCATCCCCTGAAGTTTGCTGAAATTTGCCCATTGAGTCGGACATGCTATCTAACCATCACATCCTCCAGCTGCCCCCTTCTCTTTTTACCTTCAATCTTTCACAGCATCAGGGTAAAAGTTACACTGGATCAAAGATAGCTATCCATTGTGTTAGTCAACTTGAAAATGTATCATTTCATTGTTTTATTTTTTTTCCTTCCCTATTTCTCTTCACCTTATAATTCAGCCCTAACCTATGGAAACATATTCTCATATAAAATATTTCTATATTACCCTTTGACACAAGCTCTGCTTTGAAGGGAAGCCAGGCTAAGTAAACAGAGCAAAAACACCAATGGCTAATTAATCTTTAATTAAGCCACCACATACTGAAGGAAATATAACCCAAATCATGTTGGGGAATATGACTCCATTAGATGAGTACTTTTCTCCTAAAGAAAGATTAGGAAAAAAGTAAGTTCTTCATCCTCACCCATATATAACTGAAGAAACCTAAAGTTTGGTCGAGGAAAAAACCTACTATGAAAAGAATTTTAAAATACAAACAATTTAAAGTATGTAATATTAACCATTTACAATAACCACTTGTATAAGTACTGCAAACATATTCAGGGAAAAGAGCAACTGGCCAGATTCATACTGGAGAAAGCTTTATGATAAAGGATGTGTGTGTGCTCAGTTGTTAAGTTGCGTCTGACTCTATGTGACCTGATAGACTGTAGCCCACCAGACTCCTCTGTCCATGTGGAAGTTCCCAGGCAAGAATACTGGGGTGTGTTGGCATTTGTTTCTCCAGGAGATCTTCCCAACCTAGGGATCAAACCTGAGTCTCCTGCACTGCTGGCAGATTCTTTACCACTGAGCCCCTAGGGAAGCCCCATGACAAAGGGATGCACGTGACCTACTTAATTGGTAGGGTCTATATAAGCAGAGAAGAGACTGCAAGCTATTTTGGGAAAGAGGTCCCGAATGGGAAAACAGAAGCATTTTGTGCAAAAGTGAAGAAATGAATGTACATATACCCTAAATGTAGAGTGAAAATGAGTCAGATAAATAGGAACATTGGTTTGTGCTTCATTCCTGTCCTTTTATAAGTGATTTTGTTATTTCTCCCACTTTCCTTCACCAATTATGAACAATGTATATTAAATCCTTAAGCACTTTTCTTTTTTCCCCTTCTGGGTTCTAAATTTTGGCTCCCCATTAAGAATTCCTTCTTCAGTTGCTATACCTGGCTTCTCTCTAGAAGTCACTGGTTTTTCTGATTTTAGAACCTGGGAAGCTTTGTTCTATCCACTTCTAACTGTGAATTTCTACTGTCTGAGCCAAGCCTGTCCCTTCCTCAGACAAGAGAGGACAGAGTTAGAATACAGCATGGAACCAGTTTATAGAGAATCTCTAGGGTAAAAGAGAGGGATCTGGGCATTATCCTAAGGACTGATTCAATTTCTGATGAGAAAATTCACAGGCTTTTTCCAATTCAATTAACAAATTCAACTCTTTCTTTTATAGAATGACTTCCTAAAGCTTTAATGGACTATAAAAGTTATTAGAGATGCTTCATGCAGAAATACAAAAAAAAAAAAAAGAGATTTAAGACCTACTTCTATGGAAGAATAAACACAGATTAGTAAACGATTAGAGGTAGGTGGTGAGGGAAACTGAAAAAGCATGATTTCTAGGTTTCCAGTTTTGGCAAGTGGCTATCTTGAAAAGGGAAAATAGGAGAATATAATATTGAGCTCTGCATGTCAACCTCCAGGGAACTTCAGTTTGGTAACACTTTTTTGCTGGGCTTCTTTTTCATTTGTGACCTCTGAACCTACTCATTCTGCATTCTGAGTGTTCTGTAATTGTGGGCTTATGTTTGTCCCTCGGTTGCGACCCCGCGGACTGTATGGCCAACCTGACTCCTCTGTTCAAGGATTTCTCCAGGTATGATACTGCAGTGAGTTACCATTCCCTTTTCCAGGCGATATTCCTGATTCAGGGATTGAACATGGCTCTCCTGCATTGAAGACAACTTCTTTACCATCTAGCATTTGTTTAAAGGCACAGATTCTCAAGTCAGCCTAAGTGAAAATCCTGATTTCACACTGTTTGTTTGACCTTCACCAAGATGCTTACTTTCTTTGTGCCTCAGTTTGTTTCTTATCTGTAACTATACACAACCCATAGGGTCTTTGTGAGGAATAAAAGACGTCCCACACAGAAAACACTGGAACCAGTGCCTGGCTGATAAATACTCAGTAAGTGTAAATTATTGGCACCTAGATTCCAAAAAGGGGCTTCTCTGGTGGATAAAGAACCTGCCTGCAATGAGGTAGACTTGGGTTTAATCCCTGGGTTTGGAAGAGCTCCTGGAGAAGAAAATGGCTACACATTTCAATGTTCTTGCCTGGAGAATTCTGTGAACAGAGGAGCCTGGTGGGCTATAGTCCATGGATCACAAATAGTCGGACATGATTGAATGTTCCAAAAAACAAAAAAAATTTCTTTGCAAGCCCCAAGCCTACAAAACCCAACCCAACCTAGCTACTTAAAGTAGTACCAGTCACCTTGTTGACCAGAGGATTAAAACAGATTGAAGAGGACATACTTATTTTTTATTATTTTATCATGCATGTAGATAACATTTTTAAATATATAAAAGTCTCTACCTTTGGGAATTTTGAAGATCACTTTCCAGCATTAATTCTTTATAACAGAATGCACTAGTTATCATCTGGGCAATAGCTTAGCAGTAGGGTTACCTGGATGCCAACTCTAGAGAGCAGCCCCGAGAAGGTCCACACAGAGAGTCACACTGGGCCATTCAGCTAACCAAGGAAAACTGGCGATGGATCCGTAAGGATGTATTTATACAAGGCACCTTCTATCCACATCACATCAGCAGGAACAGAAATCCTTATTTCTCTTGCTTAACATGATTTACATGTACAATAAGCTAAGGAGGCCCTATTTTCCTCAAGAACCACCATTCCATTGGAATTAGAACCATTGTTACTTTAAGTTAAAAAAAAAAAAAACCCACCAATTTGAACATGTTTTTCCTGCACTGAAAGCGTGAATTATTCATTTCATATTTGGATTCTTCTGAATTTTTTCTTAGGGTAACTTTTAGAATTTGAATTTATAACTGAATATTGAGATATGAAATCATGATATCAGAAATATTAACAAATCAGTGTAAGCAAGAAATGCAAATTGCCAATGATCACAAGACAGGTACAAGGAAATGTGACATTATTGTTGTTTTTATCTTCTTTTCAAATTGCTTCATAAACAATATGTAAATATGCTTAAAAAAATCCTTTCTATGTGTTTTGTAAGGAGCAGATATTCCAATGTGGAGTATACAGCTAGAATTTATCTTTTGAAAGTATGAATTTCATACAGCTCAACGACCATCCTGGCACAGTTTGCACCAATTTTGCTCCCTTATATAAGCTTATTTCTGTCTGAATTTGTAGATGGTACGTCAGTATAACAGGAAAAAAAAAAGGCGAAGCAGTTATTTATAATCTCCATTGCCTTCTCCAGAGAACAGATTCCAGTAATTGGAAGTTCCATTGTTTCTGGGAGTGCAGTGAGTGAAGTGATGCAAGATTTGAGAGGCATAGGTAACGCAATATATAAATAATTTTTATACATGACAGATTTATATTTTTAAAAGATCTGTAAATATGAAACAAGACCCCTTCCCTAAAATTAGAGATGCAAGACTTTCAGCAGAGTGAAAATACCTCATGAGGATATTTTAAGTATGTAAACTCCCTTCTTTATCTTCTTCCCCAGAATTTCAGTAAAATAGGACATGATCACTTCTGCTCTGCTGGACTGAATTTCCAGCAATGCACTTGTCCTTCCTGAAGATCAATGGGAAAGAAAACTGTTGAGAACTGTTACAGAGGCTGGGAGAAGACTGCCACACAGAGGTTACACTAACAAAAGACAGACAAAATGAATCTGAAAATGGGGGTTGGGAGGAATTAAACAGCTTCTCCCAGTATTGCATATCAGAAAACTCGAATATTTTCTAGAATGGACCTTTCTCGCACAACAGATTTCATTTTTTGAAGATAGGATATTAGTTATTGCTCAAGAACATAACAATCTGAATGAAACAGAATACATTGTAAATCAATAGCTGTTAGGAAATACCACAGAACACACTGGAAACTGAGGTGTTATATGAAGAGTGAATGAACACACAGCTGGTGTATCTGAACACTTGGCTGTTTTCCTGTGATCACTGTTGGCAGCTAAAGGCAGGGGTAAGCAGGACTCTAGGAAAAGTGCTAAAACGGTAATTTCTGTTTTTAGTCACAGACCAAAATACTTTGTTTTGTTTGTTTGTTTGATCTAGTTTCACTGGTACAAATAAAGATCAACTGGTTAAAACAATGTATTCAAACACTGAAAGGATTTTAAACAGGCCAGCTGCTGGACTCAGGAGAGTCACTAATTGCTGCTGTAAATGCTATTCAGGAAGGTCAAAAGGAGAGGCTGCAGACCGACACAGGTTGGAGGGATGACCTCTGCCCGCAGGCTGTAGGGCTCCGAGTCCCAGGATAGCTGCAGTGCTGGGGTCGCTGCAATCTGCTGCCAGCCTGGCCCTGTGCGACCCACAGGCAGATGGACTGGGGAGAAGGACAAGCAGAACATGGCTGCTGACCAGATGGCGCTCAAACCTGCCTCCTCTGGTGAGAGAAAAGTCTGCCAAAACCAGGTGTTTCCTTTTTCTTTTTCTTTTTCTCTGGCATTTTTCTCTGAGGGTCAATTGCAAAGACTCCGACATCAGCACAGCTGTCTAGGAATTAAATTATCTAAGAAAATGAGATTTTTTTTTTTTTTTTGGCATAAAAGATTTGAGAAACAGCTTTTGGGGGCTACCCATATATGGTGCACACCAAGAGTCCTTTCATCAGGTCATTTACAGCCACAGCATAAGCATGAGAGGGCTTCCCTGGTGGCTCAGAAGGTAAAGAATCTGCCTGCAGTGCGAAAGATCTGAGTTTGATCCCTAGGTTAGAAAGGTTCCCTGGAGGAGGGCATAGCAACCCACTCCAGTGTTATTGCCTGGAGAATCCCATGGACAGAGGAGCTTGGCAGGCTACAGTCCATGGGGTCACAAAGAGTCAAACACCACTAAGCTACTAAGCACACACACACGAGAATGAGACAAAGTTTCCACCATCTCCCTCATCAGTACTAATAAGAAAAAGAGGCTCCTCCTTTAGCTGGTTCTGTTAGGAGCCTGAGAACCATCAGATTATTTGTATCAATCATTTTGCATGTGTGCTCAGCACACATTCTTTACTCCTTTTTTTTTTTTTTTTTTAAGGAGAGGGACTCATCTTTTAATGGGAAGAAGAACCCAGATCTGCTCTCTTCTGATCATGATGCAGTAAAAGATGACAGGGAAACAAAACAAGATTAATGAATATTGCTTCATACAGTGACAGGTAGGGAGTATAGGATGATTCTACACTTATTTTAAAGACCCTCTGCCTTGGCTGAAGGGAAAAGTACAGATCTCATGATTCAAAATCCAGGGCATTTATGGAGTCACATTTCACTGGGGTAGGTGCGAGGGCGAAGAAGAAAGTGAAAGTGAAGTCAGTCAGTCCTGTCCGACTCTGCGATCCTACGGACTGTAGCCTACCAGGCTTCTCTGTCCATGGGATTTTCCAGTCAAGAGTACCAGAGTGGCTTGCCTTTTCCTTCTCCAGGGGATCTTCCTGACCCAGGGATCAAACACAGGTCTCCCGTACTGCAGGCAGATGCTTTACCCTCTGAGCCACCAGGGAAGCCCTCTCAGGGCAAAGGAAGAAAACACGTCCAAATATTCCATACTCCCTCATCTCAGAGAAAGCTAACATTTCCACCTCTTCTCCATCCCATACTTCCCACTAGGTGATTTGATTCCAGAACTTTTACGCCCTATCATGTCTCCTTAAGTAGACGTGAGCAGGAAGACATGAGCAGCTAAACTGTAGAGTCTGCCTCTACAGTCTGGGAGCTAGATGAGGCAAACAAGAGAATCCCTTGGGGACTTGAACTGTTTTACCAGCAAACCCTGCATCTGGAGTGTCATGAGACACTGACAATATAAAATAATAAAATTTACTTACTCATTCACCAATAAGTTTCAATACNGAAGACATGAGCAGCTAGACTGTAGAGTCTGCCTCTACAGTCTGGGAGCTAGATGAGGCAAACAAGAGAATCCCTTGGGGACTTGAACTGTTTTACCAGCAAACCCTGCATCTGGAGTGTCATGAGACACTGACAATATAAAATAATAAAATTTACTTACTCATTCACCAATAAGTTTCAATACATTCCAAATGCAGTTCTAATGTCATCATGTTTTGTGGTCCAATTAGCCTATGACTTCTTGGACATTGAGTGGCTTCAGATAGACTTAGCCACATATAAATTACTTTTTGTTTTTTTGAGAATTACATGATTTAAATTATGCACAACAACTGGGGATTAATAGGCACATGGTCATTGCTAGTTTCCTAGTTTCTGTTCCCTTCACTTTGGAGGGAGAGTGCTACTGGGCAGTGAGCATCCATGTATTGTTGGTGGGCAGCAAGCTGGGTTGTGTGGAGGTGCCTCAGGCTGATGCAGAGATGGGGAGAGAAATGAGGGCTCCATGTCACTGTCTTCTGTGCAAACTTGGGCTCTGATTTTTAACTGTTTCCTATGTTATGGTTTAGTATGAGATTGTACTGAGGGGGGAAACCTGGAAGGAGGGGGAGAGATGGAGAAATATTTAAGATCATTCAGAAGAATAGAAAAAACACTGGTTAGAACTAAGAGAAATCTAACTTTTAATTCTGAGGTAGCTTTTTACTAATTTTATGAAATAGGCATATCATTTAATTTCTTCAGTATGAGTGTCCTCAAGACATTGAGGGTATGGATCAACACTATGAATAAAAGTGCATTACTGTAATGAATCAAACATTTAGATGTTCTATATTTAATCACAATACATACAGCTTGTACAATAAATGCAATTTTTTGTTTCCACTTAGTAACTAGACCAGTCAGGTATGACCTAAATCAAATCCCTTATGACTATACAGTGGAAGTGAGAAATAGATTTAAGGGACTAGTTCTGATAGACGGAGTGCCTGATGAACTATGGATGGAGGTTCGTGACATTGTACAGGAGACAGGGAGCAAGATCATCCCCATGGAAAAGAAATGCAAAACAACAAAATGGCTGTCTGAGGAGGCCTTACAAATATCTGTGAAAAGAAGAGAAGTGAAAGGCAAAGGAGAAAAGGAAAGGTTTACCTATGTCTCTTATACACATCTAATATTTTCTAGAATGGACCTTTCTCGCACAACAGATTTCATTTTTTGAAGATAGGATATTAGTTATTGCTCAAGAACATAACAATCTGAATGAAACAGAATACATTGTAAATCAATAGCTGTTAGGAAATACCACAGAACACACTGGAAACTGAGGTGTTATATGAAGAGTGAATGAACACACAGCTGGTGTATCTGAACACTTGGCTGTTTTCCTGTGATCACTGTTGGCAGCTAAAGGCAGGGGTAAGCAGGACTCTAGGAAAAGTGCTAAAACGGCAATTTCTGTTTTTAGTCACAGACCAAAATACTTTGTTTTGTTTGTTTGTTTGATCTAGTTTCACTGGTACAAATAAAGATCAACTGGTTAAAACAATGTATTCAAACACTGAAAGGATTTTAAACAGGCCAGCTGCTGGACTCAGGAGAGTCACTAATTGCTGCTGTAAATGCTACTCAGGAAGGTCAAAAGGAGAGGCTGCAGACCGACACAGGTTGGAGGGATGACCTCTGCCCGCAGGCTGTAGGGCTCCGAGTCCCAGGATAGCTGCAGTGCTGGGGTCGCTGCAATCTGCTGCCAGCCTGGCCCTGTGCGACCCACAGGCAGATGGACTGGGGAGAAGGACAAGCAGAACACGGCTGCTGACCAGATGGCGCTCAAACCTGCCTCCTCTGGTGAGAGAAAAGTCTGCCAAAACCAGGTGTTTCCTTTTTCTTTTTCTTTTTCTCTGGCATTTTTCTCTGAGGGTCAATTGCAAAGACTCCGACATCAGCACAGCTGTCTAGGAATTAAATTATCTAAGAAAATGAGATTTTTTTTTTTTTTTTTGGCGTAAAAGATTTGAGAAACAGCTTTTGGGGGCTACCCATATATGGTGCACACCAAGAGTCCTTTCATCAGGTCATTTACAGCCACAGCATAAGCATGAGAGGGCTTCCCTGGTGGCTCAGAAGGTAAAGAATCTGCCTGCAGTGCGAAAGATCTGAGTTTGATCCCTAGGTTAGAAAGGTTCCCTGGAGGAGGGCATAGCAACCCACTCCAGTGTTATTGCCTGGAGAATCCCATGGACAGAGGAGCTTGGCAGGCTACAGTCCATGGGGTCACAAAGAGTCAAACACCACTAAGCTACTAAGCACACACACACGAGAATGAGACAAAGTTTCCACCATCTCCCTCATCAGTACTAATAAGAAAAAGAGGCTCCTCCTTTAGCTGGTTCTGTTAGGAGCCTGAGAACCATCAGATTATTTGTATCAATCATTTTGCATGTGTGCTCAGCACACATTCTTTACTCCTTTTTTTTTTTTTTTTTNTTGAGAAATCTGTATGCAGGTCAGGAAGCAACAGTTAGAACTGGACATGGAACAACAGACTGGTTCCAAATAGGAAAAGGAGTACGTCAAGGCTGTATATTGTCACCCTGCTTATTCAACTTATATGCAGAGTACACCATGAGAAACGCTGGGCTGGAGGAAGCACAAGCTGGAATCAAGACTGGGAAAAATATCAATAACCTCAGATATGCAGATGACACCACCGTTATGGCAGAAAGAGAAGAACTAAAGAGCCTCTTGATGAAAGTGAAAGAGGAGAGGGAAAAAGTCGGTTTAAAGCTCAACAGTCAGAAAACTAAGATCATGGCATCCAGTCCCATCACTTCATGGCAAATAGATGGGGAAACAGTGGAAACAGTGGCTGACTTTATTATTCTGGGTTCCAAAATCACTGCAGATGGTGATTGCAGCCATTAAATTAAAAGACACTTACTCCTTGGAAGGAAAGCTTACCTAGGCAACTTNGGAGTTGGTGATGGAAAAGGAGGCCTGGTGTGCTGTGGTTCATGGGGTCTCAAAGAGTCAGACACAACTGAGCAACTGAACTGACTGAACTGACTGACTGACATACAACCTTTTGTCATTGTTTCATTTTTTATTACTATTTTATTCCAAAAATCCTTATATAATTTCTCAGGTTTATCATTATAGATGAGTTGTTAATATGGATAAGAATCTCATAATCACCATCTTTAATGATAATAGGAATTGATATCCCTCTATAATCAAATTAAAGGTTTTTTAAATGGTTAGTCACCATGGGGTTAGTATACTTGGACCCTGAATCAGTACAAATAAATGAACCATTGGATAAACATCTGAACATTGAAATATGGTACTTGACATTTCCTTAAAGTGTTATTACATCTGGTACTATAAACCCTCACATTTTTCCCAGCACTTAGACAGCTCTAATCAACACTTCTCTAACCCACAACCTCATTCCATACATATACTTTTAAGCAGCTCATTCTTCTGTCTGGAGAACATTTTGCCACTCTCTGTTATAAATTTAATACTGCTGCTGCTGCTGCTGCTAAGTCGCTTCAGTAGTGTCAGACTCTGTGCGACCCCATAGACAGCAGCCCACCAGGCTCCCCTGTCCCCGGGATTCTCCAGCAAGAACACTGGAGTGGGTTGCCATTTCCTTCTCCAATGCATGAAAGTGAAAAGTGAAAGTGAAGTCTCTCAGTCGTGTCTGACTCTTTAGCCACCCAATGGACTGCAGCCCACCAGGCTCCTCCATCCATGGGAGTTTCCAGGCAAGAGTACTGAAATGGGGTGCCATTGCCTTCTCCTTATAAAGTTAATAAGATGCCCAAATATTCAGATTCTAACTTGACTGAAGTATTAACTGGGTCTAGGGGCTTCCCTGGTGGCTCAGATGGTAAAGATGAGGGAATGGTAAAGATGGGAATACCAGTCTCCCACATTGGGAGACTCAGATTTGATCCCTGGGTTAGGAAGATCCCCTAGAGAAGGAAGTGCCTACCTGCTCCAAATTCTTACCTGAGGAATCCCATGGACAGAGGAGCCTAACAAGCTACAGTCCATAGGGTCCCAAAGAGTTGGACACGACTGAGCGAATTGCAGTTTCACTTCTAGCTTAATACATTTGTGTGAGTATGCTCAGGTACTATATGCCAAAACTATTTTATGTCTACTCTTAGTTACATTTTGAAACTTAACTTTTTCTTCCCTCTCTTTTTGTAAGTCAGTTATAAACTAAACTAAATCTGAAAGACAAATACCTTTAGTTGGTTTAGTATCCAATAAAATAGATGTTTATTGAAAGTATCCTGTATGATGTCAATCCACAGAAAGTCAACTAATACACATAACATTAACAAAGAACATTACAACAACCTCTCAGGCTAATTTGTGTTTCTACTTACAAATATACATACATACCTTAATTTTAGTGAGACCTCAGATGTTTTTTCAAAGAACTATCAGTTCAGTTCAGTTGCTCGGTCTTGTCTAACTCTTTGAGACCCAACAGACTGCAGCACGCCAGGCTTCCTTGTCCATCACCAACTCCTGGAGCTTGCTCAAACTCATTTCCATCAAGTCAGTGATGCCATCCAACCACCGCATCTGTTGTCATCCACTTCTCCTCCTGCCGTCAATCTTTCTCAGAATCAGGGTCTTTTCAAATGAGCCAGTTCTTCACATCAGGCGGCCAAAGTAGTGGAGTTTCAGCTTCAGCATCAGTCCTTCCAATGAATATCCAGGACTGACTGCCTTTAGAGTGGACTGGTTGGATCTCCTTGCTGTCCAAGGAAACTGCAAGAGTCTTCTCCAACACCACAATTCAAAGGTATCAATTCTTCAGCACTCAGTTTTCTTTATAATCCAATTCTCACATCCATACACGACAAATGGAAAAATCATAGCTTTGACTAGACGGACCTTTGTTTGCAAAGTAATGTCTCTGCTTCTTAATAAGCTGCCTAAGGTGGTCATAGCTTTTCTTCTGAGGAGCAAGCTCTTTTAATTTCCTTGCTGCAGTCACCATCTGCAGTGATTATGGAGCCCCCAAAAATAAAGTCTGCCACTGTTTCCACTGTTTTCCCATCTATTTGGCATGATGTGATGAGTTCAGATGCCATGATCTTGGTTTTCTGAATGTCGAGTTTTTAGGCAACTTTTTCACTCTCCTCTTTCATTTTCATCAAGAGGCTCTTTAGTTCTTCTTCACTTTCTGCCAGAAGGGTGGTGTCATCTGCAGGTTACTGATATTTCTTCTAGCAATCTTGATTCCAGCTTGTGCTTCATCCAGCCCAGCATTTCTCATGATGTACTCTTTTCTCATGATGTACTCTTTTCTCATGATGTACTCTGCATATAAGTTAAATAAGTAGGGTGACAATATACAGCCTTGACAGACTCCTTTCCCAACTTGGAACCAGTCTGTTGTTCCATGTCCACTTCTAACTGTAGCTTCTTGACCTCCATACACATTTCTCAGGAAACAGGTCAGGTGGTCTGGTATTCCCATCTTTTGAAGAATTTTCCACAGTTTGTTGTGATCCACACAAAGGTTTTGGCATAGTCAATAAAGCATAAATAGATATTTTTCTGGAACTCTCTGGCATTTTTGATAATCCAGTAAATGTTGGCGATTTGATTTCTGGTTCCTCTGCCTTTTCTAAATCCAGCTTGAACATCTAGAAGTTCTTCGTTCATATACTGTCGAAGCCTGGCTTGGAGAATTTTGAGCATTACTCTAGCATTTGAAATTGCTAGCATGTGAGATGTGTGAAATTCTGCAGTAGTTTGAACATTCTTGGCATTGCCTTTCTTTGGGAATGGAATAAAAACTGAGCTTTTCCAGTCCTGTGGCCATCCCTGAGTTTTCCAAATTTGCTGGCATTTGAGTGCTGCACTTTCACAGCATCAACTTTTAGGATTTGGAATAGCTCAACTGAATTCCATTACCTTCACTATCGTTATTTGTAGTGATGCTTCCTAAGGTACACTTGACTTCACATTCCAGGATGTCTGGCTCTAGCTGAGTGATCACATCATATTGATTATCTAGGTTGTGAAGATCTTTTTTGTACAGTTCTTCTGTGTATTCTTGCCACCCCTTCTTATCTTCTGCTTCTGTTAGGTCCATACCATTTTTGTCCTTTATCGAGCCCATCTTTCCATGAAAATTTCCCTTGGTATCTCTAATTTTCTTGAAGAGATCTCTAGTCTTTCCCATTCTATTTTTTTCTTTCTTCTATTTTTTTGCATTGATCACTGAGGAAGGCTTTCTTATCTCTCTTTGTTATTCTTTGGAACACTGCATTCCATTGGGTATATCTTTCCTTTTCTCCTTTGCCTTTCACCTCTCTTCTTTTCTCAGCTATTTGTAAGGCCTCCTTGGACAACCATTTTGCCTTTTTGCATTTCTTTTTTTGGGGGATGGTCTTGATCACTGCCTCCTGTACTGTGTCACAAACTTCCATCCATAGTTCTTCAGGCACTCTATCAGATCTAATCCCATGAATCTATTTGTCACTGCCACTGTGTAGTCATAAGGATTTGATTTAGGTCATACCTGAATGGTCTTCTTGTTTTTTCCTACTTTCCTCAATTTAATTCTGAATTTTTCAATAAAGACTTCATGATCTGAGCCACAGTCAGCTCCTGGTCTTGTTTTTGCTGACTGTATAGAGTTTCTCCATCTTGGCTGCAAAGAATATAATCAGTCTGATTTTGGTATTGACCATCTGGTGATTTCCATGTGTAGAGTCTTCTCTAGTGTTGTTAGAAGAGGGTATTTGCTATGACCAGTGCGTTCTCTTGGCAAAACTCTACTAGCCTTTGCCCTGCTACATTCTGTACTCCAAGGCCAAATTTGTCCATTACTCCAGGTATTTCTTGACTTCCTGCTTTTGCATTCCAATCCCCTATAATGAAAAAGACAACTTTTGGGGGTGTTACTGCATCCTTGTCTAACTCAAAGAACTATAAAATTACAATAGTTAAAACTTTTAAAATATCAGTTAGGAGAACATTGTTCTCTTCCATTTTGTTTAGACACCAAATTGTCACAGTGTAAGCTAATTTTAGCCTTTGTTTTCAGCCCTGAGTTTAGCCCTAAGCAACAGTAGGCAACAGTAGCTGTGTTATAACTTTCTTCTTATAAATCTGTTGCCCTAAGCCATGTAATGGGGGCTGATTCTACTATTCACATCCTGTCATTCATAATGTCCAACATGTTATTAGTCATCTGAACTATAAAATAAATGCCACAGTTGGAATATTACAACAGATCATGCAGATTCAGCCTTGACCTACATCCAAATTTTACTGAAAGTAATGAGGAAACTATTTTGTTAGCCAAAATAACCTAAAACCCAAACCTAACAATAAACAAAGCTTTTATGGGCTATTGAACACTAGATAATTTTGGAAACACAAATATAGATGGTGAAGAGAAGAATAACCTGAAAGGAGGAAAGGAGCAATTAAAATGTAATCTATCCAGCTGGAAAGACTTGAAAAAAAAAAGGATGAGGAAGAATTCTTTCAAAGCTGAGATTCTATAAAACCTTAACCATACGTTTTCTGTCAAAACTAGATTTGTTATGTCACACTTCCATAACTCAGACCTGCAGTGCCTGGAAAATAGCTTGTTGAGACTTACTCCATAATGATTTTCTTAGCACTATTTTAAAATGCATGTTTCCTAACTCGGTAAAAAGTGAGGGGTTGTTATGAAGTTGTTTTTTT
>SJYX01017998.1:0-11259 GCA_006410675.1 Oreotragus oreotragus | reverse complement strand
TTATTTACCTTCATGGCAACAGATCTCCTCCTCCCCTGCCCCCCCCACCCCGCCGCCCTGTTGCTAAAAAAAGAAAGTGGGGGTGGTCTCACCAACAGGTTCCACATTCTAAATCCTCCTAGAAGTTCTCACAGTCAGTTATATTTGGATACACAGTTCTAGAAACTGTCTGAGGGCCCTCTGTTAGAAGAGTATTCAAACATTTCTGCAAAGCCCACTCTTCTGCTATCATTTCCCTGTGCCACTCACCTCCTTGTCCACTTACCCAACTCCCAGAAAGAAAGCTGTTCCATCTGCCTCTGCCTTCCCCTGTTCCCATCGCTGTCCTGCTCACTCGAAAGCTCACACTCCACTCACCCTGCAGAAACAGCCTGGCCGGGGTCCCCGACACCACATGAGCATATGCCTTGTTTGCCTGAGAACATGTGCTGTTCTTCTGTCATTATTATTTGAGAGTGAACTTTTGTTCTCTCTCAAACATGTCCTGGTTCAAAGATAAATCATGTGGTCTTTTTTGTACCAGATTCCACAGAGTGGTCGTGATATATAGAAACAGAAGAGCATCTGATGGGTTTGACAGATACAAGATTACTGGTAAAGAGACTACAAGATTTATACCACGACACGTTTAAGAGTGAACAGTGGTGCTCTTAGTAGTCACAGTCGCAGGAATGAGTCCTCCAGTAGGGAAACTCTTCTCCTTTGGCTTACACAATGCTCTTCTCTTCTGCATCTCTGTCCCGCCCAAGCTGTCCTCCCTCTCCATGTCTATTAAATGTTGGTGCCCCGGGGCCTCCCTGGTAAAGAATCCACCTGCCAATACAAGACACGGGTTCAATCTCTGATCTGGGGAGATTCCACATGCCTTGCATCAACTAAGCCCAAGTTGCCACAACCATTGAACCTGTGCTCTAGAGCCTGGGAGCCGCAACTACCGAAGCCCACGTACCTTTGGGCCTGTGCTCCACACAAGAGGAGCCGCTGCAGTGAAAAGCCTGCACACACAATTAGAGGGTAGCCCTCATTCCCCACAACTAAAGAAAAGCCCACACAGCGATGAAGACCCAGCACAGCCAAAATAAATACAAATAAATAAAAAAATTTAAAAAATATTGGTGCACCCAAGGCTTCCTATTAGAGCCTTTGCCTTTGGTCACTGTATATGATCACCTTAGCAGCCATTGTGGCCATGCCTTTGGTCACAATTTACAATCTGATGACCTGATAACTCAGCACCCCCCCTCTTTTTCTTCCTGTATTTCTATCCCTCAATCTCTCTGTCTCTTTCTCTCTATTTATCTCTAGCTCTCTCTACCTCTCTCTCTCTCTATCTCTCTCTCTCTCTCTCCCTAGCCAAGACCAGTCTCCTAGGCTCCAGTCCCATGTCTTTTTCACTCAAGTGTCCCACAGACATCACCAGATCAGTGTATCCAAAACTGTACTCTTTACCTTTCCCCTCAAGAATGCTCTTCCTCTTCCTCACAAATCACAGTGAATGATATACATCCTACATTCACATCTTAGAAATGACTTCATTGTTTTCAGCCAAGTGCAGCCTGATCAGCTCTATGGAGCCAACTCTCAGATCTATCGGGATAAACAATCGATATTTTAAGACACTGTTTGGAGGGACATTTTTGTAGTTAAAGTGAAATGGTGTAGAAATTGGTTCTGGAGAAGAAGAGCTCCCTTAAGAAAAACTCATTATGCATTCTATTGGCTTTAGGGCTGGGTAGGAGGAGTTAAAGGGCTTCCCTGGTGGCTCAGCAGTAAAGAATTTACCTGCAATGTGAGAGACGCAGGAGACGGGGGTTCAGTCCCTGGGTGGTGAAGATCCCCTGGAGGAGGGCATGGCTACCCACTCCAGTGTTCTTACCTGGAGAATCTCACGAACAGAAGAGTCTAGCAGGCTACAGTCCATAGGCTCACAAAGTCAGACATGAGTGAGCACACAAGTACTCACGCACAACTCATGATAGTAATTGGTTTACAGGATGAAGTACAGACTCCTCGGCCTGACATATACAGACCTTGCTGGTCTGTTCTCCAGCTACATCTCTGTCTGGACTCTACAACAGAAGCTTCTTCTTGTTGGCCCGGAATGTACTAAGTCATCTCTTACCTCAGGGCCTTTGCCTGTGCTTCTCTTTTTGCTTTGAAAGCCTTTTCTTCCTCTCCCAGCCTACCCATAAAGTTTTATCTCATCTTTAAGACTTAGTCAAATCTCACGTATCAGGAAAGCAATGAGATTTCTCTTGTTCTTTTGGACAACTAATTGCTAATTCTGCCTTTAATCTCATTCCAGAAGAAATCTAAAAGTGCCAAAGTTCAGGGAATTCTCAGAATCTTCTCTCAGTGTCACTTGTCTTTCCGGGACATAGTGTTGTACTAAGGCAAGTCCCACCAGATTTCTTTTGGAGAAAATGTGTCATTAACATGCCAGGTTTTGATTTATGCTACTGGTCAGCTGGTCAACCACATCGCAGAGTTCTCAGTTTTCTAGTATATATTGGGGGTATTTTTATTTATTAGAAAATATACTGTCTATCTTCCAAGGAGAGTAGTTTAACTCAAGAAATTACACTCATGTAAACCAACTAAATTGTACTTTTAAAAACAGATGTGTCATCAGCCCTAATCTCCCCAGGATCTGCCAATGAACCCAGGAACCATTTCCACTGCAATATTTAGGAAAGATGAAACATTAGTCAAAATTGTCTATTTACCCAGTGATGTAACTCTCAGGATTTAAAAACTTCTATCAGGTCCCTGTGCAAATCTACTTCTGTCAAAGTATTTAATAAACTCCTGTTTGTGCTAAATGTCCAAATCAGCTTAGAAAAAAATTTCAGCTGGAAAAATCCACAAAATCATGCTTCCATTAACTGTGAAGACATAGCCTACCTTTTTCTCAGAATGAGAAACGATGAAAGCGAGCTTAATGAATCCCCTCTGTGGACTTGAAAAAAATGCACAATGTGAGAGTTGTGACTGAGTTTTACTTGGGGGAAAATGAGGACTGCAGCCCCAGAGACAGCAACTCAGAGAGCTCTGAGAATCTGCTCAAAAGAGGTAGGGAGGAAAGTCAGTATCTATGTGATTTTGGTGAAGGGGGAGTACATGCAGTCAAGCACAGATTTCTCCAAATAGTTTCTGCTAGTCTCAGGAGCTTTTGCTAGTCATGAGGAGCAGTCATAACCATGAAGGATTTTAATGATTTTCTAGGTGTGGGAAGATACAAGAACCGTGTTCGTAAAATCGACTCCCGAGAATATCTAACTATCTGAAGACCTGTCCTGCCAGTTCCCTGCTACCCCAAGCACAGAGTGCCTCATTTCTGTTCTCCACTCTGAACTCCTTTCAGGGGGTGTTGAAGGTCAGCAGCTGCAGGAGCACGTGATTTAACCCTTGTAGAGGTAGATGGCAAGTGCCCACAGCTAGTGCCAATTTGTAGTTGACATCTATTTATAAAGCTGAAGGTAGGGTTAAGAGAAACCAACAAGAAATATGAAGCACTCAGGGGTAGCCACTGTCACACTTAGACAAAAAAAGACCAAAAGAGAGGCAATTCTAAGAGCTAGAGTTATGGCAGTTTCCTCTCCCCTTAGCCCCATCCCCACCTCACCCACCAGGAACTGCAGCCTTCGGATCAGGAAGAGGAGAGTCCAGCTCTGGCCCCCAAGAGGACCTGTAGAGACTAGGAACTGATAACAGAAGCCCTGACCTCTCCTTCCTCCCACCTTCTAATCCCCTCTGGTGCCTTCAGGGACTGAATCTAACCAAAAACCAGAGGGCAATGGAACCTGTGATACAGTCTTTAAAGGTCAGCCTCTGGGGACAAAAAGCAGGGTGTAAAATTTTGGAATAAATCTGATATGCCTACAGACAGGTCCAGCACACAGACTTTAATCCGAAAGGATTGCTTCTCATTAGACTGTCAGGCTGCACTGCGCCATGCCTGCTGGAAAGAGGAAATGAACTGGGTTAAAGATTTATAGATTGTGAGAGCTGACGGAGTGCTGAAGGGTCATCTAACCCCGGCCTCTCTCTTTACAGACTGATGAAATGGACGTCCTTGGAGATTAAATGACGTGCTTAAGATCACCTTTGAGTTAATAGCTGAACTAAGACTAAAACACAAGTTTTTTTCCTCCCCATCCAGGGCTGCTTGCTCTTTGCATGTAGCTCAAATTCCTTCTAGCTTTGTGAGTTTCTAGTAATCAGTTTCATCCAGAAGCACGAAGCAACATACAAAGTTTTAGGAATTTTAGAGGAGAAATTCTCAAAGGATCTCAAAAAGACAAGCCACAAACCGTGTTCTGAAGACTTGCATTTTTCCTCCCTTTGACAAAGTGAGTTAGACAGAAAAATACCTAGTCTTTTATTTTTTATAATTAAAATGAGAAGCAAATGAATCAGCTCATAAATAAAATCCTTGCTCTAAGTACCTGGAAAAGGCACAAGCTTTGGGTTCTTTGTTGGTATTTTCTGTTTTGTTTTTTACTCCTTCTCCCTAATCAGGTGCAAAATAATAGCTAGAGCCATGTATTCCCTGACAACAGAAGTAAAACGAAATTCTGAGAAACATAATACATGACTTTTTGCTTATCATTTTCAAATTACACCAATGGGAAAATGATTCAGGGTAGTGTATGCAAGCATCTGACTTTCCGGAACATGCTAACTTTCTTGATCTGGCCAGAATCTCATTGGCCAATATTCAAAAACAATCTAAAACCAACCCTAAATCTAGATAATCAAGAGCTTCAAAGATAACTCTCCTTTCCTGCACAGATAGGCAGGGAAATAAAATGCATTTATTCGTTTAGCCAGTTTAATTTAGTCCTTGCCTTGGACAGAGCTTCATGCTAAGTGCTAGGGGTCTAGAGTAGGCACAACCTCTCTCTTAAGGGAACTTCAAGCCCAGAAGGGGAAGCAGACCAATAAACCATATTGCTAAAGTTGGATGGCCACTTGATGCAAAGTGCCGACTCATCAGAAATGACCCTGATGCTGGGTCATTTCTCCCTCTTCTGGAGAAGAGGGCAGCAGAGGATGAGACGGTTGGATGGCATCACTGACTCGGTGGACATGAGTCCGAGCAAACTCCGGGAGATAGGGAAGGACAGGGAAGCTTGACGTGTTGCCATTCATGAGGTTGCAGAGTCAGACACAACTGAGCAACTGACTAGCAAAGCTGGATGAACAAATTTAATGAGAACACATGTGAGGAGAGCGAGACATTCAAAAGGAACCTAGTTTCAACTGAAATTATTGTTTATTTTCCCAAAGTGTAAGAGAAGTCATGAGTTAAATCTTGAAACGTTAACCTGAAGTTAAACTATATTCTCGGGATGTCTGGCACCATAGGTACTTTAGAAACAGTGGGCTCTAGAATTGCACTGCCTGGGCCTAGATTTCAGCTTGAACTTGCAGAAAGCAATTAACTGCTTTGTGCCTTAATTTCTTCTTCTACAAAGAGAGAGTAATAATTTAAAGTGTGCTTGAAATACAGTATGATCCCACTTATATGTAAAACCTGAAATAACAACAAAAAACCAAGCTCATAGCTACAGAGAACAGATTGGTAGAGGTGGGGGATCGGAGGGGGCAAAATGGGTGAAGGTGGTCAAAAGATACAAATTTCTAATTAAAAAATAAACAAGTCATGGGAATGTAATATACAGTGTGGTGACTATAGTCAATAATACAGTATTACATGTTTGAAAGTTGCTGAGAAAGTTAATCTTTAAAGTTCTAATCACAAGAAAAAAAATTTTAACCATGTGTGGTGACAGATGTTAGCTAGACTTATTTGGTGACCATTTTGCAATGAATACTAACATCGTATCATTACATTGTAAACTGATACTAATGTGAGATTACATGTCAATTATACCTCAATAAAGAATAATAAAAGTGCTTCATATATTCAGATAAAAAATAGAAAAGTTGTTCAGTTATCAAATGGGAGTTGGTTTGGTTTGTGCAGACAAAACCTTCAAACAGTTGGCTGAAATATTTAGATCCCACCCAAAAGTTGGCATTACATACTTGACCTTAATGCTGTACTCATTACTTGTTCTATTAATACCTAGTATTATAATTCTCTACCTACCACTCAGCAAAATATAATGATGTTATAATTTAAAAATAAAAAGGAAAAGTGCAAGGGCACTTTGGTTAAGGTAGAGAAGTTCTTGAAAGGTTATCCCTACAGAAACTTGCAAAAATTAGACCACAGAAGAAATTATGGAATACTTTATTCACAAATATACATTAATTATCAAAGAAAAGCAGATAAAGCTTCCCAAATACTATGTCTCTTAAAATGAATTCACTTTCAAAGGGTTTGATTTTTCAATGGTGTACTCAACTTACACACAGTTGAGTATTTAATATTTGATTGCTTCAAGATGCTAGTAAGTTTTTATATGTTTGACAGCTTAACAATAACTTTGAGACACCAGAGAAATCTATGGAGTCACTTTTTCAGTACATAATGAATAGCAACAAAATATTGTGCTGTATGACATTCATAAATAATAACTCTTCAACCTACCATACTTAAATTCTTCACAGTTTGATGAAATACATATGATATCTACTTCTGAACAAATAATACTGAATGATAACTGTGATGAAAGGAATTTTTTAAAGCTGCTTTTATAGCTTATATCTTGAATAAGTGAATCCAAGCATTGTCCACATTATGAAACTTATCTTCTTTTCTTGAGGTCTCAAATGAAAAGTATTACTCAGATCATAGATCAAGAACAATTCTTTTGGAGTTTCAACATTTATCCATGCACTTCTGTAAATTGTAGCTATCACTTGCAAATAGTCACACGTCGAACAATGTGTTTGGGGACATGCTTTTTTATCCACTCAGTATGAAAATTACAGATGGAACGCACATTTTAAGAGAATAGGCTAAGTTTTCTTTCTTTTTATTAGAAACACATTGAAATCTATTTCAAAGTGTGTTAAACAAATGCCCCTTTGAAAATACTTCCTCAGTATCAGTGTGTTTCAGGACGCATGATTATCTACAAAACCCACAAATCACATTTAATGAGTGTCTCATAAAACATCACTTTGCTCTATTCTTTTTCCCAACTCTTCTTCAGTAAGTTGTCCCTCAGCATCCCTGGGGTATACTTGAGATTCCCTGGTGGCTCAGACAGTAAAGCATCTGTCTACAATGCAGGAGGCCAGGGTTCAATCCCTGGGTTGGGAAGATCTCCTGGAGAAGGAAATGGCAACCCACTCCAGTGTTCTTGCCTGGAAAATCTCATGGACGGAGGAGCCTGGTAGGCTACTGTCCATGGGGTTGCAAAGAGTCAGACACGACTGAGCAACTTCACTCACATCCCTGGGGTATTGGTTCAAGGATCCCCCACAGATACCAAGCTCCATGGATGCTCAAGTCAGGATGGGGCAACATGGTTTCATTTTTTGTATTTATGATAGGTTCTGACCCATTTAGAAAGTGTCTTAGTGTGTGGTGTGATCCGGAGGGATGATGTGGGGTGGGAGGTGGGAGGGGGGTTCATGTTTGGGAGCTCATGGCAGATTCATGTCAATGTATGCCAAAACCAATACAGTACTGTAAAGTAAAATAAAGTAAAAATAAAAAAATTTTTTTAATAATATAATAAATTTTAAAAAGGTCTAAATTTTATATTTTCCATTTGATTATTTTCACTTGGATGCTTGATTATCCAGTTTTACATATATATATATACACACACACACACACATACACACACACGTGTGTGTGTATGTGTGTGTGTGTATCCTTCTTTCCCCCATTATTGAGGGCCTCCCTGTCCCCCACCATCTCTCAGTGTTTGCCCAAGTTCATGTTCATTGCGTTGGTGATGCCATCCAGCCATCTCATCCTCTGATGCCCTCTTCTGCTCTCAATCTTTCCCAGCATCAGGTACTTTTCCAGTGAGTCAGCTGTTCACATCAGGTGGCCAAAATACTGGAGCTTCAGCTTCAACATCAATCCTTCCAACAAGTGTTCAGTGTTGATTTTCTAAAGACCGATTGGTTTGTTCTCCTTGCTGTCCAAAGGACTTTCAAGAGCCTTCTCCAGCACCACAGTTCAAAGGCATCAATTCTTTGGTGCTCTGCCTGCTTTACAGTCCAGCTCTCACAATCATATGTGACCACTGGGAAGACCATAGCCTTGACTATATGGACTTTTGTCAGTAGAGTAATGTCTCTGCTTTTCAACACATTGTCTCCGTATGCCATAGCTTTCCTGCCAAGAAGCAATCATCTTCTGGCTTTGTAATCAGATAGTAGCCACCATTTGCTTATTTTAGAGCCCAAGAAGAGTAAATCTGTCACTCCTGCCATCTTTTCCACTTCTATTTGCCTTGAAGTAATAAGGCTGAATGCCGTGATCTTAGTATATTTTAATATTTAGTTTTGAACCAGCTCTTTCACTCTCCTCCTTCATCCTCATCAAGAAGGTCATTAGTTCCTCTTCACTTTCTGCCATTAGAGTGGTATCAACCGCGTATCTGAGGTTGTTGATGCTTCTCCTGCCTATCTTAATTCCAGCTTGTAACTAACCCAGCCTGGCATTTCTCATGATGTGCTCAGTGTATAGGTTAAACAAACAGGGTGACAGCAGGGAGCCCTGTACTACTCTTTTATCAGTCTTGAACCAATCAGTTGTTCCATAAAGGGTTCTAACTGTTGTTTCTTGACCCACATACAGGTTTCTCAGGAGACAGGTAAGTTGGTCTGGTATTCCCAACTCTTTAAGAGCTTTCCACATTTTGTTATGATCTGTACAGTCCAAGGCTTTAGCATAGTAGATGAAACAGAGGTAGATGTTTTTTTGAAATTCCCTTGCTTTCTCTATGATCCAGCAAATGTCGGATCATATACTAAATTTACATATATTTATGTATCTATTATACTTCTGAATTTTCTATCTGATTACCTCAGTCTGTCTCTTCACACATCAGTACCAACTGTTATAATTATAGAGACTTTAAAATATTTCAGTATCAGGTAGTGCTAGTCCCCACACCCTCTCTATTCTTTGTTTTATTTATTAATCCTTCTGACTGGACTTTAGAATAAATTTATTCAGAACTCCTCTGGTGACCCTGTTGTTAAACTCTATCTTCCAAGGAGGTGGTGTGGGTTCAATCCCTGGTCAGGGAGCTAAGATCCTACATGCTTTGCAGCCAAAACAACAACAACAGCAAAAAGAAAACAGAAGCAATACTCTAATAAATTCAATAATGATTTTTTTTTACTTAAAAAAAAATTTATTTGGCCCCAGAAAGAAAAACAACAGCAATTTTCTTTGGAAGGCGTTAAATATGTAAAGTAACATGGGCAGAATTGACATCTGCTATCTCTTGCCATATAGGAACATGGTGTGTTTTATTATTTATTCAAGTTTACATGTGTGGCTTTCAAGACTGTTCTATCATTTTCCTCATATACTTTGCACATTTCTTACTCAGTTTAAGCCTCGGTGTTTTGTATTTTGCTACCACATTGTTACTTTAATGTAGTTTCTCTTCTATTCGCTTTTCTAACTCATTAGTGTGTTTGTGAATTTTATATTCTGCCTCTTTACTGAAATTTTTGAAGTAGATTTTCCCATTGATTCTTTTGAGTTTTCCAGATGTATAAACATGATCTGCAAAAAGGGATAGTTTTGCCTCTTCCTTTCCAATCCCTACCCTCTAATTATTTGCTCTTGTCCAATTACTTCGGCTACTATCTCCAGTACAGGATTCAACAATAATGATGAGCAATAGCCATTCTTGCCTAGTTTCTGACTTAGTGGAACACAACTTTTAGTGTTTTTCAACTAACTATGATGAAGGGTTTGGGGTGAGGTATATACAGTTTATCATGTCATGTTAAGAAAATTTTCTCAATTCCTGTGTCTTATCATGAATTATTAATAAATTTTGTCAAATGTGGTTTTTGACCTTTATTAGGAATGATCATATGACTTTTATTCTTAGCTCTGTCCATATGATGAAGTTTATTAATTCACACCAAGAGTTTTGGAGTCCTCTAGAAACACAGCCACCTCTGAATATAAATCCCCTTGTCGTCAATTGGCAGAAAAAGAAAAGAAGAGAGAGGAGACATTTTTGACCTGTTCAGTATCAATAATGTTGCTGGGTCTTGGCTCTGGATTTCTGGCTAATTTCCTAAATATCTGAGCAGAGAGAGAACTGCCTGGCTACATGTAACTGTGCTTTTATGACTCTGTAAAACACCCTCCCCCAACCCCCCAACTGCCCTCACACTCCCCTTGGCTCAGGCACAATCAGACTCAACTTTTGAAAGCAACGGCTTAAAATCCTTCTGTCTTAGGAGACCCGTAACAAGTGAAACTGCTCCTCAGCCAGCACCGCAGCTTCAGAATTAAGCACCATTTCTTACTGGATAGCACAGACCCAGAACACATGAGCATATCCAAATTAAATGCAGACCTGTTTCAGCTTGGGAGCACAATCCAATTCCAGAAGTGGGAGATCAGCTTTATTAACTAAGCCACCCACTATCCCAGGAAGATGGCAGGAATTAAAACCAGACTTTCCTGGTGCTGTAAATTTGATTTCTGTCAGCCATGGCAACTATGCTCTGAAAAATCGAGCTTCTTACTATTTTCTCCATCCCTAATATAAGAGTTGAAGAGAACTGAGCACAAGATGTTCCAACTTCTCTTTCAGGTGAGAAAATGAACTAAAAGGCTTACAGTTCTGATGTCTGAGATTACGTTTCTCCATTAACAATTTCACTACCACGTCCAGACTCCATTCCAATCACTTAGATGGGAAGTTTCTCAAAGACAGGTCAGCTAGAATTTCAGGTTCACTCATGGCTTACAAAGTCCATCCTTGGAAGGATCACCCAGTGGGTGATGGGTAGCAGATAGTCTTAGACTTTGTTCCATCCTGGCCTTTGTATCATTTGATCACAGTTATCTTTCTATATGTGATTTGCAGAAGACTCTTGAGAGTCCCTTGGACAATAAGGAGATCAAACAAGTCAATCCTAAAGGAAATCAACCCCGCATATTCATTGGAAGGACTGATGTTGAATTTGAGGCTCCAATATTTTGGCCACCTGATGCAAAGAGACAACTCATTAAAAAAGACCCTGATGCTGGGAAAGACTGAAGGCAAGAGAAGGGGATGGCAGAGGATGAGATGGTTGGATGGCATCACCAACTCGATGGACATGAGTTTGAGCAAACTC
>SJYX01017997.1:39830-92309 GCA_006410675.1 Oreotragus oreotragus | reverse complement strand
GCTTTGGCTCCATCCCTTCATTCTTTCTGGAGTTATTTCTCCACTGATCTCCAGTAGTGTGTGGGGCACCTAATGACCTGGGGAGTTCCTCTTTTGGTATCCTATCATTTTTCCTTTTCATACTGTTCATGGGGTTCTCAAGGCAAGAATACTGAAGTGGCTTGACATTCCCTTCTCCAGTGGACCACATTCTGTCATACCTCTCCGCCATGACCCACCCGTCTTGGGTTGCCCTGCAGGCATGGCTTAGTTTCACTGAGTTAGACAAGGCTGTGGTCCTAGTGTGATTAGATTGACTAGTTTTCTGTGAGTATGGTTTCAGTGTGTCTGCCCTCTTATGCCCTCTTGCAAAGTCCATTTCATAGTCTATTCACATCTCACAATATGGACCTTCACCATGGAAGGGCAAAATCATTTAGACATTCACAATAAGAACCACCTTGAACCGTATTTAACTCCCAAACCTTTTAAATTTCTTTAAGGTTCAGATAATTCCCACAAAGTCTTGCCTCACTTCCTCCCTGCATTCACCACTTACCTTCTGGGAAATCAAGCCATCTTCTTACTGGAAGAATTTGTTTGTTTCTATACAATTTAGGGTTTCTCACGTTTTAGGAAAACTTAAAGAGAGGAATAGGACTTTGTTTTAAAAATAGTAACTGCCAAAAATATCGAAATAAAATAAATTAGGGTATATACTTAATATTCACTTTTTACCCATAAACTTTTGAATGCTGAGTCTATATATATATATATATATATGCATGAATCATAATGCTATAGTTATTTGGTTGATTTTCTTACATGGTGTGGAAGATCGTTACTTAGGAATATTTACTACTTTGAGGAAAAACACAGAGCCATTCATATAATTAACAAAAACCATATTAACTGAAAATAATTAACAATAGATAAATGGAAGTATAAGTGTTGTCTCAAGCACTCACATTACTGAATAGCTAATTTCTGAATAATAATGCTGAAATTACATCTTGTATCCAGCTAGTGCTGGTGGTAAGGAACTCATCTGCCAATGCAGGAGATATGTGAGATTCCAGTTCTAGCCCTAGGTTGGGAAGATCTCCTAGAGGAGGGCATGACAAGCACTCCAGTATTCTTACCTGGAAAATCCCATGGACAGGGGAGCCTGGTGGGCTACAGTCCATAGGTTGCAAAGAGTTGGACACAGCTGAAGTGACTTGGCACACAGACACACATATTTGTGGGTACTTTAATTTTATTTTATGTCTGTATTTGCATGATTCTGCCCTTATTGCTAAATACAGCAAATTTACACAGAAGTAGAAGTGGAATATATTTCAGTGTAATCCCTAACAATTTTGAAGATAAGAAAGAAGTGATGAAATAGGTGATCATGTAATATCCAGAATATTTAGGCTAAAAATAGAAGGATCAGTAATGTACTTCACCTTGATCTAAATCCCATGCTTTCTCTCTGATCAGAAATGAAATTGATTAACAGTAGGGCAAACTCCGACAAAGCAGCTGATTATAAAGGGAATTCACAGCTGTATAAATGCAGAGCTTAGCCTTACCACTAAAGATCAGCCACTGATAGTACCCCGTTATCCGCACAGGGATTGGGCTAGCCGCAAAAATGTCTTCTTGCTTTGGAAGTCTTTTTGCCTCATATAGATGCATTCCCCTCAAATTTTGTCTATTTTATCCAGAGTATAGTCAATGTCTCAGAGGACAGATATAAAATCACAGGGGGAAAAAAAAGTGTCCAAGTATAAATTTGGTGAAATTAGTAAAGGAAAATAATGTAAGCAGAAAATAGTGGGGGTTTTTTGGTAATATTTCTAACCCTAAAAAGTTTTATTCAAGTTTTTCCATAGGATGTTACAAATATTTTGGCCAACCTAATACATATCTGCATATAAGTGTATGTGTGTGTATATAAAAATATTTGTTTTACCTAGAATAATTTCTTATCCCTCTTTTTTTCTTTCAATTTTCATGTCTCACAATATTCACAATCTATACTTGGCTATTTTCCTGTGATATAACTGAACATGCTTTTTTAATCTTTTGAGTTACTGTAAACTGGTAGTTAAATTTATAGAATCAGTCTGATTGAGGTTGGCATTCCTTTGCCATCCCCTTTAACTTGAAGGAACTGAGTTGACACAGAAATAGGCCAGTGATTAACCGACTTTCATTAATGGTTTCTTTTATTGTTTATGGGAAGGTTGGGCATAAACTTCAGACCATTTTCATTCAAATCAGTGATAGCATTCAAAACACTAAGACTGAATTGTAGCAGTGATACCTCTGGAAATCTCCATACATTTTCATCTCTGAAAGTGGGTTTCATTTTTTTCTTGAGAATTGTATGGGCAATGGTGGTTGGGATTTTTGTCCTGGGATGAATATATAGAAAATGGGGGAAAAAAAGAAAGAAGAAGGAGGAGTTGAGTCTGAAATGTTTGGGGGTATAATGTGACCAGTGAGTCTAGTCTACTTTTGAGTAGTTTAAACTTTTTAGAAGAAACACTAGGATGTTCTTTGCTTTCACTACTGTCTCAGTGCTAACTCAGTGTCTAACTTTGCTGATGCTATTGACAGAGAAAGACAATCAGCCAATCTTATTTTTATGCTCTTTGCCGTTTCAGCTTCTTCTTAACCCTTTTCACCAACCCTATCATATATCACATATATCATAAATAAGGTGAAGGTAGAGAACTACTACACCAAAGCCTGACAGATTGAGAGGGTGGATACTCCAAATGGTTTAGTGGTAAGCCTATATCACACTTTTCTCTTCCTCCATCTGTTTCTCTCTAGATCTGTGGATAGTACTGACATGCTATAGCAAAGGAAGTTCTGGAACAAGTATAAACAAATCATCATATATTTTGCAAAGTATACTTAATCAGCGTTGGGTAATTTTTTCAAATAAAAGAAAGATTAGCAAATCTTTGTATTGTCCACTGTTTTTTTTTTTTTTGGTTGTTCCACACAGCTTGAGGGATCTTAGTTCCCCATCCAAGAATTAAATCCAGGTCCTCATCAATAAAAGCCCAGAGTCCTAACCACTGGACTGCCAAGGAATTCTCTTGTTCCACTTTAATTGAAAATTTTTTTGCTTAAATGTTTGTGAGTTGAAGAAAATTCGTTTTTTAAAAACACTTTGAGTATCTCACATTTAAACTTCTCATATTTTTTTTTGAAACATAATTCCTTATTCTTTGATACAAGGCTATTTGTATAGATATAATAAAACCTTAACCATAAGTATAGTAATATTGAATATAAATAACCACTTCAGTTAAGGATCTAACTTCCTTGTTTGGTTGGGGGTAAAGAAGAACCTATATTTTAAAAATACCTTTACCCTAAAATCTTTCACAATGGCTGGGAGACTGTAAACTGTACTAATAACATTCTGTTGATCACTTTATTACAGCAAAGCAAAAGAAAACCTTTACATTGCCAAACTACATATTGTTTTTTGAAAGTGTTAAATGGAGCTGATGATTTGAGTACCTTTTTACTTAAGTTGAATGCTGCTGCTGCTGCTGCTGCTAAGTTGCTTCAGTCGTGTCTGACTTTGCGTGACCCCATAGACAGCAACCCACAAGATTCCTCTGTCTCTGGGATTCTCCAGGCAAGAACACTGGAGTGGGCTGCCATTTCTTTCTTCAATGCATGCATGCATGCTAAGTCACTTGAGTCGTGTCCGACTCTGTGTTACCCATGTTCAACAGCTCACCAGGCAGGCTCCCCTGTCCACGGGATTATCTAAGCAAGAATACTGGAGTGGGTTGCCATTTCCTTCTCCAAGGTGAATGCTAAGTATACTGAAGTTTGTGTAATTGTTAGGTGTTACATTGCTGGAGCTATGATATGGTCTGATCATTTGTAAAGAGCACTTTACAAACCAGGGGTCAAATATGAAGGAAAAGAAGCTTATTTATAATGTATTTTTGTCCATTCATTTTTATATTGTATTTAAGATAGATTTTTGATTCTTAAGGCCTTACTTCTACTCATAACATCTCTATTTAACTTACTGTCATTATCATAAATTATCATCAGCATGTTTATTACTTCCACTATACATATTTTTCATAAAGTAATAATGACATGATTGCACTTTCTGTATTTACTTCCAGGTACTTAAAAATGAACATTTGTAATTCACTACTCATTTTTGGGACAGCTGAATTAGCCCGTATCTTACCATTTTCTCAGGATTAGACTATAGTGAGGTCTTATGACACAGAAACACATTAGAGTGTGTGCTGTCTAATACTGTTGCTTTATTTTTCACATTTCTACTCATTAGTTAGAGTATTATTTGGTTTTTCTATTTTAATTAGCAGTCTGACATTAAAAATANGAGTTACTGTAAACTGGTAGTTAAATTTATAGAATCAGTCTGATTGAGGTTGGCATTCCTTTGCCATCCCCTTTAACTTGAAGGAACTGAGTTGACACAGAAATAGGCCAGTGATTAACCGACTTTCATTAATGGTTTCTTTTATTGTTTATGGGAAGGTTGGGCATAAACTTCAGACCATTTTCATTCAAATCAGTGATAGCATTCAAAACACTAAGACTGAATTGTAGCAGTGATACCTCTGGAAATCTCCATACATTTTCATCTCTGAAAGTGGGTTTCATTTTTTTCTTGAGAATTGTATGGGCAATGGTGGTTGGGATTTTTGTCCTGGGATGAATATATAGAAAATGGGGGAAAAAAAGAAAGAAGAAGGAGGAGTTGAGTCTGAAATGTTTGGGGGTATAATGTGACCAGTGAGTCTAGTCTACTTTTGAATAGTTTAAACTTTTTAGAAGAAACACTAGGATGTTCTTTGCTTTCACTACTGTCTCAGTGCTAACTCAGTGTCTAACTTTGCTGATGCTATTGACAGAGAAAGACAATCAGCCAATCTTATTTTTATGCTCTTTTCCGTTTCAGCTTCTTCTTAACCCTTTTCACCAACCCTATCATATATCACATATATCATAAATAAGGTGAAGGTAGAGAACTACTACACCAAAGCCTGACAGATTGAGAGGGTGGATACTCCAAATGGTTTAGTGGTAAGCCTATATCACACAAGACAATCAGCCAATCTTATTTTTATGCTCTTTTCCGTTTCAGCTTCTTCTTAACCCTTTTCACCAACCCTATCATATATCACATATATCATAAATAAGGTGAAGGTAGAGAACTACTACACCAAAGCCTGACAGATTGAGAGGGTGGATACTCCAAATGGTTTAGTGGTAAGCCTATATCACACTTTTCTCTTCCTCCATCTGTTTCTCTCTAGATCTGTGGATAGTACTGACATGCTATAGCAAAGGAAGTTCTGGAACAAGTATAAACAAATCATCATATATTTTGCAAAGTATACTTAATCAGCGTTGGGTAATTTTTTCAAATAAAAGAAAGATTAGCAAATCTTTGTATTGTCCACTGTTTTTTTTTTTTTTGGTTGTTCCACACAGCTTGAGGGATCTTAGTTCCCCATCCAAGAATTAAATCCAGGTCCTCATCAATAAAAGCCCAGAGTCCTAACCACTGGACTGCCAAGGAATTCTCTTGTTCCACTTTAATTGAAAATTTTTTTGCTTAAATGTTTGTGAGTTGAAGAAAATTCGTTTTTTAAAAACACTTTGAGTATCTCACATTTAAACTTCTCATATTTTTTTTTGAAACATAATTCCTTATTCTTTGATACAAGGCTATTTGTATAGATATAATAAAACCTTAACCATAAGTATAGTAATATTGAATATAAATAGCCACTTCAGTTAAGGATCTAACTTCCTTGTTTGGTTGGGGGTAAAGAAGAACCTATATTTTAAAAATACCTTTACCCTAAAATCTTTCACAATGGCTGGGAGACTGTAAACTGTACTAATAACATTCTGTTGATCACTTTATTACAGCAAAGCAAAAGAAAACCTTTACATTGCCAAACTACATATTGTTTTTTGAAAGTGTTAAATGGAGCTGATGATTTGAGTACCTTTTTACTTAAGTTGAATGCTGCTGCTGCTGCTGCTGCTAAGTTGCTTCAGTCGTGTCTGACTTTGCGTGACCCCATAGACAGCAACCCACAAGATTCCTCTGTCTCTGGGATTCTCCAGGCAAGAACACTGGAGTGGGCTGCCATTTCTTTCTTCAATGCATGCATGCATGCTAAGTCACTTGAGTCGTGTCCGACTCTGTGTTACCCATGTTCAACAGCTCACCAGGCAGGCTCCCCTGTCCACGGGATTATCTAAGCAAGAATACTGGAGTGGGTTGCCATTTCCTTCTCCAAGGTGAATGCTAAGTATACTGAAGTTTGTGTAATTGTTAGGTGTTACATTGCTGGAGCTATGATATGGTCTGATCATTTGTAAAGAGCACTTTACAAACCAGGGGTCAAATATGAAGGAAAAGAAGCTTATTTATAATGTATTTTTGTCCATTCATTTTTATATTGTATTTAAGATAGATTTTTGATTCTTAAGGCCTTACTTCTACTCATAACATCTCTATTTAACTTACTGTCATTATCATAAATTATCATCAGCATGTTTATTACTTCCACTATACATATTTTTCATAAAGTAATAATGACATGATTGCACTTTCTGTATTTACTTCCAGGTACTTAAAAATGAACATTTGTAATTCACTACTCATTTTTGGGACAGCTGAATTAGCCCGTATCTTACCATTTTCTCAGGATTAGACTATAGTGAGGTCTTATGACACAGAAACACATTAGAGTGTGTGCTGTCTAATACTGTTGCTTTATTTTTCACATTTCTACTCATTAGTTAGAGTATTATTTGGTTTTTCTATTTTAATTAGCAGTCTGACATTAAAAATAACTTTTATTTCAAGTAATATTCATTTTAACGGCTTTAGTAAGTTTACATAGTCTATTTGTAACCTATGCAGAGAAACCTTCCTGTCAGATTTATTTGCCTTGGTTTCTTAAATTGTACTATGGAAGTATTTCAAACATACATATATTATTGAAATATGATATATACAAAACCATTATCAATCAATATACTTCCTATAATTAAAATTAGGATATTCTTGTCATCAAATTCAAGGTTATAAATGAGTCAAAGAAGCATGATTAGTTTAATAGAAGATACATAAATGGATATATTCTAGATTTAGACTATAAAGCAGTTTTTAACATAAATTATTCAGCATAACTGCTCAAATCTATATATTTTGCAGGTAAACTAGCATAAAAACAAATTGACACTGCTATGACAAGTAAATGTAATTTTGTTGGGTGATTTTGAAAGAAAATATTTATAGATATTGTATGCTTATTTTAAGCTGTCAAGTCATTTTTGTTTTGAGTAACATCTTAGGCAGATCCTCAATACTCAAAAGAGAGAAAATTTAAAATGGCTTGGCTTGAAATGGGATGGATGGTTTAGAGATACAGATGCTTAAAAAACACCTTATTCTCTGGGGTCTAAGGGGTAGGCTAATAGAGGAGACCAAGATGGTGGAAGACCCTAAGCTTACTTCCTCACACAGGCACACCAAAGTTGCAACTATTTACAGAGCAACTATCATTAAGAATGGCCTGAAGACTAGCAGAAAAGATCTTCTATAAATAAAGATATAACAAGGAACCACAACAAGATGGGTAGTAGGGGTAGGGACATAGTATAGTTGAGTCACATATCCTCAGGTTGGTGATCCATGAATGGGAGAATAATTACAGCTGTAGAGGTTTTCTCCAAGGAGTGAGGGATCCAATCCCAACATTGAGCACCACCCCCCAACTTGGGGGCCCTGTGGTGGGAAGATGAACCTCCAGACCTTTTGGCTTTGAAGGCCAGTGGAGTTTACTTTTGGGAGTGTTGTCAGCCTGAGGAATATAAAGACTCCACTCTCAAAGGATACACACAAAATCTCACACACTCTTGGAACCAAGGCAAAAGAAGTAATTAGGAGCAGGCCTACGTCAGACTCATTATGACTTTGGAGAGCCCCCCAAAGAGGTGGGAGGCAGTTGGGACTCAACCTGGGGATGTAGACTCTGCAGCAGCCATTTTGGGGAAGCTCATCCTATCACAAGGACACTGATACTGGCAAGTGCAGTTTGGATCCTCTCTCTAGCTTATTAGTGATCAAACCTAGCCCTTCCCAGCAACCAGTTGACACCAATCCTGGGATGGCCCAGGCCAAGCAGCTAGATGGACAGATACACAGCCTGACCCACCAGCAAGTCAGTTCCTGGTGGACTTTTCTGAGTCCAAACACCTGAAGACCTGGTCCCACCCACCAGAGAGCCCAGGACTTGGCCTTACCCATTAGCAGGCAAGCACCAGCACCATGGCCTCTGAGCCTCACAGCCAGTGCCCCCTGGACCTGGCTCTGCCCACCTGCTGTTGGATACCAGCCCCAGGATATCTGCAGCACTGCAGCCAATCACTTTTCAAGACATGGGCCAACCACCTGGGACCACTCTTGGGGGGAACCACTCTGGGAGGCCCCAGGTCCTGGCACAACCCACCTGCTGGCCAGCACCACATCTGGACAACCCAGATCCCACAGCCAGCCATGTCAGAAACTAGCCCAGCCCACCAGCAGGTTGACACAAGCCCTAGGAATCCTGGTCCTGCAGCTAGTCATCCCAAGACACAGCTCCAAGCTCCAGTGGGTGAGTACTAGTTCCAGAGCCCCCTGGGGCTCCACAGCAAGTTCCTGGTGACCCAGCCCTGCCCACCAGCAGGCTGTCATCAGGATTCAGATTCCCTTGGCTATGCAGCCAGCTATACCAGCACCAAGTCCTACTTATCTGTGCACAAGGCTGGCCCTGAAAACCAATTGCACCAGGGGGTAGCCACACCTACCACTGAGTCCATAGTAGTGAGCCTACTATACCAAAAAGGCTCACATAGCCCAATAAAGCACCCCCCTAGGGCATATAGATTTGGTGGCCAGAGGACAGTGCAGTGCTGAACCCCATAAGATGTCTCCTACATAAGGCCACCTCACTAAGATCAGGAAAAGTATTAAAATTACCAAATAGAAACAAAAACAATGAAGTAGGCAAAATGAGGCAACAGAGAAATATATTCCAAATGAAGGAATAAGATAAAACTCCAGAAGAGCAAGTAAAATGGAGATAGGTGATCTACCTGATAAAGAGTTAAAGGCAGTGATCATAAAGATTCTCAACTCAGGAGAAGAATAGATAAACATGGTGAGAAGTTTAACAAAGAGAAAATATAAAGAAAAACCAGAGTTTCTGAGTATAACAATGATAATAAGTACATGAGAGGAAAGTCGTTTTCAAAATTCCATTTACATTCACATCAAAAAGAATAAAATGCCTGGGAATAAATCTAACTAAGCAGGTAAAAGACCTATGCTCAGGAAACTCTAAGACACTGATGAAACAAGTTGGAGATGACACAAACAGATTGGAAAGATATGGAATGGAAGGACTGTTAAAATGACTATACTACATAAGGCAATCCTCAGATTCAAAATGTCACTGACATTTTCAACAGAACTATAACAAATAATTTTAAAATTTGTGTGGAAACACAAAAGACCCTGAACAGCCAAAACAATCTTAAGAAAGAAGAACAAATCTGGAGGTTGCATACTCCCTGGTTTCAAACTATACTACAAAGCTACAGTCATCAAAAACAGTATGGTACTAGTGCAAAAACAGACACATAGATCAATGAAAAAGAATAGAGCCCAGAAATAAACCCACACATGATGGTCAGTTAATCTACAAAAAAGGAGGCAAAGATGTACAGTAGAGAAAAGATAGTCTCTTGAATAAATAGCTCTAGGAAGACTGGACAGTTACATGTAAAACAATGAAATCAGAACATTATCTCACACTGTATACAATATAAAGTTTTATAAAAAAGTAAAGTTAAGAATTAGTCTACCACAGGACATAGTTTCATTATAAAATAGTAATTCTTTGATTTGATTCAACAGTTGCTTCTGCAATGCCCCAAAAGATTATTCAAATTATGATATTATAATTTGGAAATGGGAAACTGAGTATCAGTCTGGGAAAGTTATTTCACATATGGACAATTTTAATGTTAGAAACGTTTTTGTAATAAGGACTATTTGTTTCAATGAGATATTACAAAGAGCCAACAACAGTATATTTTCACCTAAAAAATATTTTTCTCACTCTTTTGCAGGCTCCTTATGCTGCTTCAAATCTTAAATTTATGAATATTCACAGAGATTCTTGTATGAGATGAATACAACCATTTTATCTATGGAAAGGACCCACTGACAACTATAAACTTGAAGACAAATAAAGACAATGATTTGAGCCAACATCATATGTCATGTATCCTTGCCTGGGACTATACATTTTGCATTTGAAGTTTCAGACCTGACATTGTTCAATTTGGAGATACTGATCTCAAGTGACATTTTGTTAATATACTTGACTTAGAACCATGTGACAGAACACAAGTGATACTGGTTTGTTTAAATACTTTTTGTGCATTTAAGACCTATGAGTTAATATTGAAAGAGTTACCTGAGGTTGGTTGTTTATTTTTAAACATATGGAATGCATGAATTCTATCTCAGTAGTACTTTCTAAAATATGTTTGAAATGCATTTATTTTATTTGTCTGCCTTTAATTAATCTATTGAACTAAAACTGACATGTATCTAATATGTGCTAGGTAATATTCTTGGGACTGGAGATATAGGGGTGAATAAAACTAAAATCTTTTCCTGTTCACCCATCCCCTGCCCCATTTTTTTTTTCTTTAAGAGCTTACCTTCCCACTGGGAACAGATAATAAATAACATAATATAATTTAATATAAGGTAGTTGTCAGTGAAGGCATCTCAGAGGAGGGTGACAATTGAACTGAAATGTGAATGACATAAAAGAGTTATTGCAGATAAGGAGGAGTGACAAGCACATGGATTTGAAGGTCTTCTGTATTGTCTGAATAGTATATAAGAATGCATTTGTAATTATTTGCATAGCAAAAGCAGAAAATATTATTGAAAAGCTATACATTATAATGTCTGGACATTGATATGGAAGGATACTGAAACTAGGTAAGAGACAAAAGTTTCAGATGTTCAATATGGAAATACTAGAATTTTTTGAAATGAAATAATTTTTTCCTCTTTAGTTGGTAATAATCCAATTAGCAATAGAGTTGAATATCGCTATTTTAAATCATTAACCAAATAGAATTTAGTATTGACCAATATGGAGAAGGCACTGGCACCCCACTCCAGTACTCTTGCCTGGAGAAGGCCATGGATGGAGGAGCCTGGTGGGCTGCAGTCCATGGGGTCGCGAAGAGTCATACACAACCGACCTACTTTACTTTCACTTTCCTTTTTCAAGCATTGGAGAAGGAAATGGCAACCCACTCCAGTATTCTTGCCTGGAGAATCCCAGGGATGGGGGAGCCTGGTGGGCTGCGGTCTATGGGGTAGCACAGAGTCGGACACGACTGAAGAGACTTAGCAGCAGCAGCAGCATTGACCAATATAACAAAAATGATATTAAGAAAGAAGGTAAATTAGCAAGGTCAAGTAGATACCTATCAAATCAGTGTCTGACTAGAGCCATGTAAATATGTGTGTAAAAACTTCTTAAGTTTATACTCCTTTAAGATAATAAGATAAGTATATACATAGAATATCAACATATTGCACAGGAAAGTTCCCTTATTTTTCCAAGGGACTATTTATTTTTAAGAAAGAGTCAACCTAGATTTCCTTGAAATATCATTTCATTTAGGACATTGAGGTCACTTAGGACAGATTTGTTTAATGAAATGTAGAATCTAAAAAACAGTACAAATGAACTTATTTAGAAAATGGAAATAGAGTCATGGATGCAGAAAACAAACCTATGGTTACCAGGGGGCAAGATCGGGTGGAGAGGGATAAATGGGGAGATTGGGATTAACATATACATATTAATATGGATTCTCGGATGGTAAAGAATCCACCTGCCGATGCAGGAGACACTGGTTTGATCCCGAGTTGGGAAGATCTCTTGGAGAAGGGAATGGCAACCCACTCCAGTATGCTTGCCTGGGAGATCCCAAGGGCAGAGGAGCCTGATGGGCTACTGTCCATGGGATTGCAAAGAATCAGATATGACTGAATGAATAACACTTTCACTTTATTCATATCTAAAATAAATAACTAGTAAGAGCCTACATGTAGCACCGGGAATTCTATGAAGTGCTCTGTAATGGTCTATATGGGAAAAGAACTTTAAAAAGAGTGGATATATGTTCATGTATATAAATGCTTCTCTTTGCTATATACCTGAAACTAACACAACATTGTTAATCAACTATGTTCCAATAAAACTCATACTCAAAACAAAACCTCCTAATCCCTCCGAACCCTCAAAATTCAATCACTGCTAAAATTTTCAGGCTTATACCTGTTGCCTGAGGTGAAGCAACATTATGTGATAATAGATATGTTGCATATACTGTTGTCCTGTGGAATCTAACTGTAGCCTGGTTAAGTGTCACTTATGGGATATTGGCTGTGGAACCCAAACATTAATATGCAGGAGAAGTGAAAAGAATAAAATGAATCATTACAGCATTCTTTCTTGATAAACTATGCTATGCACAATTCCTCTGATCAAATTATGTAGAAAAATACTGATCCTTCTTGTACATCTCTACTTCCTTTTAGGAATATAAGTGACCAAACCTCCCGCTCTGCCTCCCTGCATCTGTCTTCGATATACACAGCTCCCTTTGAAATCAGTTGGATGTGAGGGAGTGCAGTGGGGGATGAAAACCTGTGAATTCCACAGCCATTTCTCAGGTCGAAGATTGGGGTAACTGCCATCTTAATGATGCTTCTCGGTGGGAGACCCAGTTTGATGAGGCTGAATAGGCCTGAAAGAATCGACTTCATGATATAAAGAAATGGGGAATCAGAGAGCCTTGCAGCTTCCAGAAGGAATCTTGAAATACTGAGTGGGATAGACTCGCTTTCAAATCAAATTAATTGAATTTGTGTAATTTCCTTTTCCCTTCTTAAGAACTCTCCCCCATCTTTTTTTTTTTTTTTTTTTCTTGGTAAACAGTCATCCAGTGTCTGTCATTTCTCAATTCATTCCTTGAGTTACTTCATCTTTTGATACTGTCAGGGACTACCAGCCTCTTAGTTATTCTGTTTTATTATATTTGAGAGCCCAAGTCCTAGGTGCTCACATGTTCTCCCACTGAATTCAATAGTCCTTTAAGCTGTGTATGGTCATCTTCTCATCTTAGAAATTAGACATCATGATTAGAATAACATTTATGTTACATAAAGGTTTTTTTTCTTTAAACCTGGCTGAGGGTCTCCTTTAAAAAACAGAAAAACAAATATAAACTTCTAAGTTATAACAGAGGCAAATTTATTAGAGTATCTTTTTTCCCTCTGGATATTTCTTGAAATCCTCTATGGTCTGAACATTATTTGTTACCATACAGTGTCAGAGAAACACATTCTTTATTCTTAACATCTTCATAACCATTTGTAAATTATAGTGTTGTGATACCTGTGTCATATATCACATAATATATATTATTTGAAAGCACATACTAAGAAATAACAGTTAACAAAAAGCCTTGTGTAAACACCAGATCCATTGAATAGATGTGTTACTTATAAATTTTGGGCAAATAAATTGAAGCAATCTCTATACTTATACGTACATGGGAGCAGGGAGTAGACGTTCAAAACTGTGACTAAGAAATGAATTGATCATTTGGTTGGGATTCTATTGGTGTTGTGTGAGACAATACCAAAAGGTAGGACAGGGAAAGTTGGGACATGATTAGTAATCCTACCTAAGACCAGCTTTCTTCTTATGGATGGGACCTTACCCAAACCCCAGCAGCCAATTGCAATGCTTATCATAATCATAACATTAAAGATTTTCAAAGCAGACATTTCCCTCAGCTGTCCTTAGGAGCCTGTTTTAAGTGATTAAAATTCAATGCTGTCAAGAAGTTCTTACATTATGTCAACATAAATTTGTCTTGTAAGTTAAGCCATTTCCTGCTGTAGCCTTGAGGAACAGCTGGTCACCATCTTCTTTATGATCATTTTCCTTAAGCTCAAAGATAATAAAACTATCCAATGCTCTTTTTTTCTTTTTCAGCTGAAGTCATCACAACTTATTCATATATTTTTTTCATAGATTTTAATTTTTTCTAATGACACCATTTATTTTCAGGGCCACTAAGCTTTCTGATATCCCTGAGAGATTACTAGATGGCAGCCACTGTTCCTTTCCATTACAGACAGTAACTTGCCAACATGATTTCAAATTATGGCTGCCTATCTTTTAATACACTGCCAATGACATAATGTTCTATAAACAACACAAATATAATTGACATCTGTAATTAACATTAGGTCACACTTTTCTCTCCCACATTAAAAATGTCATCTTTGAAGCATTATTTCACTGGTTATGTTTGTGCCAATATAGATATATCCCAGATATATTAGCAGTGAACCATGCAGCAGGGAAAGCTTAAATCTCCAAATGTCCTTCACACACTGACTATTTTTAAAATCCTTTGAAACACGATGTGAATCACTGCCTATAATATATAAGGTTTATTATATGTATATTTTTTACTGAACATGGTAGGTCTGTGTCTTCCCCATGCAGATCATGTGAATGAAATGTGAATATTCGGCCTGTTAGTTATTTGTATATGTTAAAACTGAAGCCCTTGTCTCCAATATTTTCTATGACTCCTTAATGACTTGTAGTTAGGCTTTGGGTAGAGTTAGGTGGCTTATTGAATGAATCTGGTGCTTTTGATCGGTGTAATTATGTAATTGAGATAATATAAGCCCTGAGGCTTCAATTCTTTTTTCAATTATACATTTCTTCAATTAGACATTTAGCTTTCCAAAACTATAAACCTTCCTGATAATTATCCAAAATATTCTCTTTGCTTTGCTTAGAGAGCTTGAGTAAGTTTTTCTGATTTGTTAGTCAAAATTCTGACAAATTGGTAGGAAGCAAATGTGATATTCATCATGTTGCTACTGATCCTATATTAAGGCCAGATAAAGTCAGTTCTTAATCTGTTTACCAGAGTTCATCGACTAAATTTATCGTTATATCCCAAGTTAATGCTACACCAATATTATTGCTGAATAAAGCAGGCAGTTTACCAAACAATATATAGACTAAAATTCCATATTTGTTTTAACAAAAACTGTGTGGTTGTATTTCTACATAAGAGAAGTCTGGAAGGACATCCACAATATAATTAAAGTGATTATCATCTTAGAGTGTTGGGGTCATGGGTTATTTTTATTTTATATTTATTGCATGCTTTTCTAATTTTTCTACCTGTTCATTTTCTAGCGAACATGTATTACTTTATATAATTAAAAAAACCTAATTTTACATATTTTAAGTTTAAATCAGCTAAAAGTATATGTTCAAACCTGGAATAATGATTCAAATAATAACCTAAAAATTCCAGAGTGAATTTGAAGCTATACATATTAAATAAGCAAGGATCTTGTTTAAAGCATTGCTTCTTCAAACTCTATCTAGCACGCTGTGAGTACTCAATTATATTACCCTAAAACAAGTATTAATTATGGTAGCTAGAGAAACTGAGTGAAGTTGTGAACCATTCTTTTCTTTTTCCTGCAAGCAAAATACATCCTACTTTACACACCGTAGTTGGATAATGGATATTAAGAATTGCCCATTAGGGGAAAAAAGTGAAAGGGGAATTTTAAGTCCTAAGAGAATATTCTGGGGCATTAGTTTCTAAAAACAAATAAACATTGAGTTATGTCAGGAATGTTATGCAGCCATAATGCTGTCCATCTTGTATTCTCAGCTTTGTAGCTGGAAGCACCAGTTCAGTGTTCTGAAATTTCACAGTTGTGAAAAATTTTCTTCTCAAAACAACTTATGTTAAAAAAAAAAAAAAAAAAAAAACCAACTTATTTGGAGTTCTAAATTTTCTTTGGGTAGAGAAATATGAAGGAAGTATATTAATACAGAGTGTTACAAACACTGAGATTACACATAAGCTCATCGATGGAATATTTCACTGAAACTAAAGCATCAAATCACAATTTTGCTTTTTCCTTCGTTTCTCATTAAGCTGAAACTTTGATCACTTTGCTCCTTGGTTTTTATGTGGCATAGGGAACTTTGGGGAGAGTCTTAGTTTTTAAGCAGTGGCGTGCTGGAAAAACAATGAAGAGAGTAAGATGATCAGAGTTCTAAATATGATTCTTACTTATTTTCATTCCTATAGGGACAGTATAATATACTGACCAAGAGCATACACCATAGAGACAAACCACTTGGCTATAACATTGGCTAAGTATGTGAATGTCAAGCTGTTTCACTCCTTTAATCCTCAATTTCTTCACCTATAAAATAATGAGTAATAAGAGTTAATATAACTGTACATGCTCATGTAGTCACTAAATAATATAAAATATGTGAAGATGTTAACACAATGACTAACATGGAAAACTACTCTATAAATGTTGCTGCTGATGTTCAGTCGTTCAGTTGTGTCCGATGTTTTGTGACCCCACAGACTGCAGCACGCCAGGCTTAAATGTTAGTTATAATTAATTCAACAGATATTTATGAAGTATCTACCATGTGCTGGGTGTATATTAAAATCCAGGAAAACAATTATGAACATTAAAGAATGGTATCTAGACTCACAGAGCTTTTAATCTTATAAAGGACAGGAAGAAACAAGCAGTTTTGAATTGTTGAGATCAGAGTGATTCAAGGTACTGTGAAGGTACATAGAAGGGGCCCCTATACCAGTCTGGAAAAACTTTATGCAGATGGTACTGTCTACACTGAGACTAGATTGGAATGAATAGGAGTTAACTAGGTGAAGAAATGAGAGAAACATATTCTAGGTAGAGTAACCAATAAGCAAGATCAGAGTGATTCAAGGTACTGTGAAGGTACATAGAAGGGGCCCCTATACCAGTCTGGAAAAACTTTATGCAGATGGTACTGTCTACACTGAGACTAGATTGGAATGAATAGGAGTTAACTAGGTGAAGAAATGAGAGAAACATATTCTAGGTAGAGTAACCAATAAGCAAAACCTCCCTTTTCAGTCAGGACTATTTTTGTAGGTAACCCAATTCAGATAGGGGCTTCCCTGGTGGCTCAAAGGTTAAAGCGTCTGCCTCCAATGCGGGAAACCTGGGTTAGATCCCTGGGTCGGGAAGATCTCCTGGAGAAGGAAATGGCAATCCACTCCAGTATTCTTGCCTGGAGAATCCCACTGGACAGAGGAGCTTGGTAGGCTACAGTCCATGGGGTCACAAAGAGTCGGACACGACTGACTGCCTTCACTTTCACTTTCACTTTCAACTCAGGCTAACAAAAGTGGCAGTTTATTAGCACATGTAAGTTAAATTTCATACGTAAGGAAGGTTTCAGATGAATTTTATTAGGACTCTAATTTGATTACCTTCTCATTTGTTGGCTCTGTTTTGATTTTTGTGCTGATTATGGATTTCCTCATGATATTAAAATGACTACTGTATCAGTGCAGGCCTCACACCAAATTGGAAAAGAAAGCTTTCTCTATGTCTAATTATCGAACAAAAAATCTGGGAATTCATTATGATTGATCAACTTGGTCATGTGCTTATATCTGAACCAGTGACTGAGACATGGGAGATGGGTCATACTGCATGGTCTGGCCATTCAAAATGTTCTTCAGGATCTAAGTAAGGTCAGTAGCACCCAGAAATCAAGCTGCTACTCAGTAGAGGGAAGGACAAAGGGATGCTGGGTAGGAAACCAGTAGTGCCCACTAGAAACCAAAGGATGTGAGACAGAATGTTCAGTTCAGTTCAGTTCAGTTCAGTCGGGTCTGACTCTTTGCGATCCCATGAGCCGCAGCATGCCAGGCCTCCCTATCCATCACCAGCTGCTGGAGTCTATCCAAACCCATGTCCATTGAGTCGGTGATGCCAAGGAACTGAAATTAATTCAGTGAGTCTAAAACACAGAAATCTGAGGAGGCTGGAGATGGGGAATGGCAAGTATGCAATTAGAGAAGTAAGCAAAAACCAGATGACACAGAGTTTTGAAAAATGCCTTAGAGAGCTGAAAGAAGTTTTTTTTTTTTTTTGGTTTGTTGGTTTTAGTAAGGAAGTCAACAATCATACATGTGAAATCTAGCATGGAAAATGAATCAAAGAAAATCTGGACTGTGGGTTTAGGGACAGTAAATATAGGAGACTCTTAATTCAAGTATAAAATTACGAGGACTTGAATAAGTGTTGGGAATATATTGATAATTGGTTTGGTGGGATTGAGGGAGAGAGAGGAATTTAAAATAATGCCCATATTTTAGGCTCAGGCAGTTGGATAGATGTCCACGCCATTTGCTGAGATTAGAATATCAGAAGGGAGAAAGGATTTGGAGGTTAAGATGATGCAGTCCAAATAGAAATATTAACACAAGTGTGGAGCACAGGAAAGCTAAAAGGTTTTGAGACACTCTGAGCACCGTGGGGATGGTGAGATAATCCAGGGAGCATGTAGAGAATGGGAACAAAAAGCCCAAGATGGAAACTGAGGTGTCAGGAGGCTAAGAATGAGAGCCCACAAAGGTGACGGGAAAAGAGGGCCAAAGACAGAACAGAAAAGCCCCAGTGAACCGAGAGAAGAGAGTATTTCAGAATGGGGAATAGTTAACTGTCTAATGCAAGAGAGATGAGAGTGGCTCCAGAGAAGTGGAAATGAGACAGTGGATTGAGACACTGAAGTAAGTGGAGATGTGGCTACAGACGACTTTTAGCCACGAAAGAGTAACTGACGAACAGTTAAGGGATTTGTTACTGTTAATTTTCTTTAAGATAAAAGGATCTTGAATATTTAAGCGTCATTAGGAGGATTTGTGTATGAAGAGTTATATAACTGGTATATATATCTAACAATTTATATAACTAACATTTACATAACTTAAAAGAGTGGCTCCAGAGAAGTGGAAATGGAAGCCAGACTGCAGTGGATTGAGACACTGAAGTAAGTGGAGATGTGGCTACAGACGACTTTTAACTTAGCTACGAAAGAGTAACTGACGAACAGTTGAGGGATTTGTTACTGTCAATTTTCTTTAAGATAAAAGGATCTTGAATATTTAAGTGTCATTAGGAGGATTGTGTATGAAGAGTTATATAACTGGTATATATATCTAACAATTTATATAACTAACATTTACATAACTTACATATATAACTAACATTTTAGCATGTATGGTACCAGGCACTATTCTCAGTAGCTTATATGTTTTAACCTTTTCTCATCCTCATAACAACCCAGTGAGCCTATTGCAATTACTAGTCACATTTTAAAGATGAGGAAACTGAGGCACAGAGGTCAAGTATCTTGTCTAAGGCTATAAGCTAGTAAGTTGTGGAGCTGGAATGAAACTGACAGCAGCCTGGCCCCAGAGTCTGTGCTCTCACCATCCCCTAGCTGCTGCTGCTGCTGCTAAGTCGCCTCAGTCGTGTCCGACTCTGTGCGACCCCATAGACGGCAGCCCACCAGCCTCCCCCGTCCCTGGGATTCTCCAGGCAAGAACACTGGAGTGGGGTGCCATTTCCTTCTCCGGTCCCTTGGCTAGGTTGCCTTTACTTCACTCTGCTGGATCAAATAAACTGTAGCAGTAGACCGTGTAGCACTGCAAGGACAGGCATTCTTGATGAAACAGAAGGGGATGTGGTTCAGCTACAAGTGACAAAAAGGGGTAATTTTGCCTTAAGATGAAAGTTTATTTTTTGGTCATCCAGAGAGCTAGGGAAGCAGTATGGCACTGATGTGATACTGAGGTCCCTTGGCTAGGTTGCCTTTACTTCACTCTGCTGGATCAAATAAACTGTAGCAGTAGAACGTGTAGCACTGCAAGGACAGGCATTCTTGATGAAACAGAAGGGGATGTGGTTCAGCTGCAAGTGACAAAAAGGGGTAATTTTGGCTTAAGATGAAAGTTTATTTTTTGGTCATCCAGAGAGCTAGGGAAGCAGTATGGCACTGATGTGATACTGTTTTGTGAGGAATTGACTGTCTTTCCATATTGTTGCTTCATTGTGCATGGCTGAAATCCTCAAAGTGGACCTCTATGCCTATGCTAGCCAGTATGTAACCACCAACCATGTGTGGTTTTTGAGCACTCAGTTTGAGCAGTCCAAACTGAGTGTGTAGCAGCTATTAAAATACACACTATAAAAAATGCAAAATACCTCATTAATAACTTTTAAATAAATTATATATTGAAGTTAGAATTTGGACATTGGATTAACTGAGATGTATTATTGAACCATTTCATTTATTTCTGTTTATTTTTCAATATGGCTAATAGGAGATTTAAAGTTACTTTCATAGCTTGCATTCATGGCTTGCATTATACTTCTATTGGACATTGCTTTTCTGGACTTTACATGTACATTCCATATAGCAGTATGAAGGAGGGAAGAGTTTATACCCACTTCATTTAAGTATACTTCTCAGAAGTCATATACATTCTTTGCTTTCATCCCATGGCCACATTTAACTGAAGTTATATGAGAATTATAATATTGATTCTGAATAGTCACAAGTGAAGCTACAATTTTTCAATTATGTTGGTTCACAAAAAGGGTGAAATACATATTGGGGCATAATTAGCAGACTCTGACACAACTCCAAAGCACAGATTGCAAAATTAACTTTAGTCTCAGGTGACAGGAGGCATGTTGCCTTCAGCTGAGTAGAAGTACAAGATGGATGGGATTATAGCTATTTTTGAAAATTTGGTGTTAAGAAGTTGAGAGAGTTTTTATCTTATAGCTTCTACATTTGTTTTTTTCTGTGCTGAGGAAATGATGCCATTTGTTGTAAATGTGGCTCAGATTGAGTCAAAGAGTGATGGAGCTGTTTTGAGAGTCAGGTTGGAAATGGAGACCATGAATTTATATTGCAACCAACCTGCAAGGTTGTGGAATTTTTGCTAGCGGTGCCCAGCAGCCTAGGTGTATGTAAGAGAAAAGGTGGAAGTTATTATTATTCAAAATTGAGGCTTTATTGGGAAAATGCCAATGAAGACAAATGGGATGAGGAAGGTGAAGATGTTAACACGAGAGCAGTTGAAGGGATGGACAATGGAATCTAACACAGAGAGGGGAGTATGTGAAGACTGATTAATGGCTGCTGATAGCTCAGGATGAAGTACACCGGCGCAGAGAAGGAAGATCCTAAAGAACAGGTGCAGTCACTAAGTGAGAGGGCCAGAAGTGGAGGACATTGTGGTCAGCAATTGGATTGCATTTAATTTCAGTTTTCCAGGATAGGCTAGGTCTTGGTCATGACAAATCTGCAGTGGGCTATGAGAATGAGTGGCTGAATCAGAGTGGAAGAGAAGGTCATTTGAAGCGAAGAGGTCAAGAAACTGAGGGGTATGGGGTTTAGTGGAGGGATGTGGTTCTTTAGCTGTCTGTTTTAGTTTCAATCACTGTAAAATGAGAGATTCTTATCAGATCATTGGTGGGAGACAATTCTCCATGAGTCTGTCTTATTTCTGCAGATTTTGCAAACTGAGACACTAATGATTTTCACTCTGCATTATCATTTCAAGGATGCTTTTAGAGCAAAGTCTTATATGATACAGATAGTGTCTCCCTCTTGAGTAAACAGCAGGAATGCTTACTGTTAACTATAAAAGGTTAGGGTACCCAAGTTCAGGGTTTCTCTTCTGTTACACAACACTCCCATATAAAGGTATTACTTGGTCATCTTCACACTGACCTTGGGAATTAGGGCTTGGGGAACAGCACAAATGCTAATAATTTGGCCAGTGTTATTGCTGTGAGCTAGAAGTTCTTTGACCCAGGGTTTTTGTGTCTTCGGTTAGCATTCATAAAACGATGGTAGGTTAATTTCTTAGCTTGTATGTAGATTAAAATCTCAGACTCTCATGATTCCTGTCAATTGCTTTTAAATTTCACTGGGCTGTAATATACTCTATGAGTCTTCTTTCTCTTTTAGGGTGTTTTATTGCCTTTTTTTTTTTTTTTTAAATTCTGCTCTCCTGAAAACGAGAGCCACATTATCTTATTTCTATTTCCCGTTGGCCCCCTCAGTTTGACAATATCCTCTTTTAGTACTTTTAGATGCTTTGCTTTGCATTATCATTAAAAATGGAATATTCCATTGTTCATTATTTCAGCCCCATGATTGATTGATCTAGGTTGCTTTTCCCAGCTATATTTGATATGAAAATGCTTGCTAAATATTTGAGTACTTTGGCAGTTCCAAAGCTTCATCACAATCAAGTGCAAGCTTTTGCATCCTATATGCTAACTATAGCAGGTGGATAAAATCAATTGGATGTGTAAATTCTTTAAATAACAGCAAATGGAGCAAATTGAATTTCAAAGTGGAAAAAAGGTGAACCTGAGAAGCAGTGGTAAGAAGGTCATCAGCAGAATTAGCAAAAAAGTCTGGCAAAGTTACAGTTAGGCAGGCAGTAATACTCTATTGATCAGACTTTCTCAATCAATGAGGCTGTGCCTAGATTATTGATGCAAAGGTATTAAGCAAAATTTTATTTCAGCTAACTTGTTGGCTCAGATGTCAACTGAAAGTCATTTCCCCAGTCAATCAAATATACAATAAATTTGAGCAGATCTAGCTCTTAAACATTCTTGTGTCCACTCTGCTTTCCAATCATACAATTACCTTTGAGAGGGTTACAATTAGATTAATATATAAAGTAACACATGGGGGAATGCACCGTATATCTACAAAGAAAACAGAAAAGCATATTTCTAGGTTAAAAATACAGATATGAAACATTATTTTTCTCTATTGAAGATAAGGTAATTGAAACTATTTGAAATGATATGTATTTAATTTCTGTTCAGTTCACAGTTTGGTAGTCTTAATTCCCAGCATCCATCTGTATGTTTCATAACACCCACTGTGATATCTGCTACATCTAAAAATTGGAGTTAAGGACAAACTGTTTACAAGAATAGCAAACAAAACATGTGCTAATAGACAAGTTTTCCTTTTTTTTTTTTTTTTTGGAGAGTAGGTGGGGCAGACATTTGGTAGAGTGGTGACTGATCATTCTGGAAAAATAAAATTTCCTTTCTTCAGGGTGCCTGTTTGGTTGGAGACCTAATCTTTTCTTTTGTTTCACTTTTGTCTGAGTCTAAATGTCTTTACTATTTTCAACTTCATCTGGCTTCAGATAATATTGATGTCTTTATAATATTAGTTGTTTTATACTATTAGCCCTTCTATCATACAACTCTGTTTTTGTAATTTTGCATAATCTTTTAGACCAACTCCTGTCACCATCCTCTAGTGGTGCCTCTTTGTCTCTCTCTTTTATCCAATGTCTACACCCATCACTTTCTTTAGTGCTAAGGAGGCTTATCAACACATTCTGTCTGCCCAGACTCAACAACTCAGACTTCCACGTGAAACTATACTATGAAGACCTCATCTAAATAAATTAAAAAGGGAAGCTTTTCCCTTCTCCAGGGGATCTTTCCAACCCAAGGATTGAATGCAGGTCTCCCGCATTGCAGGTGGATTCTTTACCAGCTGAGCCACAAGGGAAACCCAAGAACATTGGAGTGGGTAGCCTATCCCTTCTCCAGCAGATCTTCCTGACCCAGGGATTGAACCAGGGCCTCCTGCATTGCTGGTATTCTTTACCAAATTCCAGGCTTTATTAAGTGAAAGAAAGGAAAGGAAAGTGAAGTCGCTCAGTCGCGTCCGACTCTTTGTGACCCCATGGGCTGTAGCCTACCAGGCTCCTCTGTCCATGGGATTTTCCAGGCAATAATACTGGAGTGGGTTGCCATTTCCTTCTCCAGCGGATCTTCCTGACCCAGGGATGGAACCCATGTCTCCCGCATTGTAGACAGATGCTTTACCGTCAGAGCCACCAGGGAAGTCCANCCATGGGCTGTAGCCTACCAGGCTCCTCTGTCCATGGGATTTTCCAGGCAATAATACTGGAGTGGGTTGCCATTTCCTTCTCCAGCGGATCTTCCTGACCCAGGGATGGAACCCATGTCTCCCGCATTGTAGACAGATGCTTTACCGTCAGAGCCACCAGGGAAGTCCATTATGTCTTTATTATAGGCTTTATTATGTCTATGTAAATGCTGGACTAACTTCAGTATTTGTCATTGAAATGGTGATTATGGAAAGCTGTCATTCACACACAGTCTGAGGCTCGACCTGAGTTTTGCTGTATAATTTTCTATTGTTTAATAAAGCTACTGTATATCCTCTCTTCTCAAATAGAGTTTAAACTTCTTAGAGACAGGAAATAAATTGTTCATTTTTAATTTTATCTGTAGAACTCCAAACAGGGATGGAGACAGTAATGGTACTTGTAAGCACTTGTTGATATAGATTTTTTATCATGTAGATGAAAAAGCAAGACTAAGGCTTTTTTCTAAAAATAGTTAATAGCTGGTAGTTTTGGTGTCCATGTAAGGAAGTGCCCAGGCCCCTAGAATGCATCTGCATTTTGCCTAATTGACTTTGATCACCTCTTAACTGAATCAAGTCAGCTAAAATCACAGCTAAAATTCATAAAAATCTACTTTTACTATTATGCCTCTTTCACTTTTAAAAATAAATAATCATGCAATAAGGAGAGCTTTGAACTCAAGCTGAAAAACAATTCCTTTCAAAGCTTCATTAAAATAAAAATATGCTTGAAGGATCAATGGGGTTGTTTTTCTCTTTCTCATTTTAAATGAGAACTGGTCAAGAATCAGAAAAGAGAAAAAAGATGCCCTAACCAACTACTATCAAGTGCTTTCTTCCATCAAAGATGAACTGTTTCTAAATTTGCAAAATGAAATTTCTTTGTGTAAATTCTCTTTTTAGGTATTTGTATTTCTTTTAATTTTGCTTTAAATTTTTATTTATTTTTGGTGTGTAAATTCTTCATGAGCCTTTCAGGAAGAAAATTTATTTCTGCAAATTAAAAATAGGATGTCATACTCCAAGCTGGTGCTGGTTTTATATCTTTAAAATACCATGCCTTATAACATCTAAACCTCAGGCTGTCTTCAGTCAAACACTGGAATTGAAAGCTGTCGCCCATGAGTGCAGAGAAGCTGATAAGATACTGTCATATCACACTATATTTAATGCTGTTCACATTTTCCTTTACAACCAAAGTAATATGAAGAATGTTGGTTAGGGACTATATTCATCTCTAACTGTAACAAAGTACCACAAACTGGGTGGCTTAAAACAACAAAAATTTATTCTCTTGTAGTCTGGAGCCTAGAAGTCTAAAAACAAGATGCCAGCAGGGCTATGTTTCCTCTGAGGCTCTGGATAGAATCCTTTGTCTCTGCTTGGCTTCCAGTAGTGGCGACTGATCCCTGGAATTCCTTGTCTTATAGCTACATCACTTCAATTTCTGCCTCTCCATATTGGTCTCTATCTTCATCTGACATTTACCACGTCTTATAAAGATACCTATTATATTATATTAGAACCTACCCTAATGACCATACTTTATATTGATTATATTGCGAAGACCCTGTTTTCAAATAGGGTCACATTCACAGGCATCTGGTGTTAGAACTGTTTAGGGGATACAATTCAACCTATAACAGGGATGAAGGTGATAAAGGGTTGAATCCTAAGAACTAAATATACAAAATTTATAATTTTAAGAGTGTCTTTAAGTAAAAAGAAAATTCTATTTCTCAGCAACCATGTAATTTTAGCCAGAAATGTAGTGGACTTCTCTACTTGTATTGCAAACTTCCTATGTTTATAACATTTTGTTGATCATTTATTAGACTAATTCTTTGAAAAATAGATTTTGATGCTCCATTCTTCCTTCTTTGAAGGCCATTTGCTTTTGAACCATCCTTTTAATAGATTTCTTCTGTACAACATATTCATTTTTCTATATCATCTGAAAAAATATTCTATAATTTAAAGTATTTATATTTAATAGGACCTCAGTAAATATGTTTTAGAGGTAATTTCAGTACCTTTTATCTATATCTATATCTATCTATATATATATAGATATTGTGTGTGTTAGTCACTCAGTTGTGTCTGACTCTTTGCAAAACCACAGATTGTAACCCACCAGGGTCCTCTCTCCATGGAATTCTCCACGCAAGAGTACTTTAGTGGGTAGCCATTCCCTTCTCCAGGAATTCTACTTCAAGCTTAATCAAAATACCATATATGAGCATATGCTTATGTGCAGTCTTTTTATTGTACTTAATGTAAAAAGTAGATATCACCTTAAGCACACGAAGTGTGGTAAGAAAAATCCAGTTGTATCTGTTTGTGATTAACCATAATGCTTCCATATGTGGCATCTCTCTTTGGATTCAGGCTGTCTACAGTAACTTGATCAGGGATATAATTACACCCCACTTGAATCAAGAAAGTCAAATAATGTCAAAAACAATCATTTTACTTGTAGACATTTTGAGGATTAAAAGTTGAAAAAATGCAGATAGCATGATATTAACATCTCACTGAATCAAGCTGATCTAGCAGAACCTGGAAAATGGAAGGACTGAAAATTATGTAACAAAAGTATACTCTAGGGAAATACAGAAAAGTTTATGCTTTTATATATATATGCATGTGCATATAAGTATTTGTTGGCTTTTAGTTAATGCCTGAACCATCAAGTTCCTATTCTTAAAATATTGTCATTGGTACTACATCTTCTAATATACTTAGTCTTTATATACTTTTAGTTTGTTACCTTCAGTATTGAAAAAATAATGTCATTAACCCAAGTAATATAAAAATGAAATCATTAATTTCTATAAGAGATCTTAATAGTTGTATAATCCTACCTATAACATTTCAAAACAAATAATCCAAGAAATAGAAAAACTCAGATAATTTACCTACGCCACTAGTTTTCAGCAAAACTAAGAACAAAATATTTAACCTCTATGTCAGAACTAATTTCTACTACCAGAAACCCAAATTTAATGCAGTCAGGAAGGAGTTAAGTCAAAGTCAGCTGGGCTGAGATGGAACCAAAGAATGAGGTAAGCATGGGTCATAGAATTTATAAAGCAGACTGAAAAAAAAAATCAAGATTATGATGCTGCTGCCTTTTAATGTGAATGCTTCACATCTCTTGAATTTGTGCCAGTTTCAAGCTGTCATTGACATACACTGTGATCTCTTCAACCAGATCTGCTGCTATTTTATAGTAGAATCTATACTGCTATAGCTAAACAGGATGTATGTAACTGATAACCACTGTGAAATTCCTTAAAGTAAGAATTAGGGAAACTTCTCACAGTACAAGTACAGACTTTTTGAACACACATTGCATATCGCACTGTGAGCATATGCTTATTCATATTTTCCTAAATTAGATTCTGCAAAAGCTCTATGAAATAAATAGAGAATAATGTATTTTTAAAAATCTATACATTTAGATAACTCATACCACACATGTATTAATAGAACATTACAATTTCGATTCCTACCAGAACAAAGGATAAAAAGTCTATCTTGCTGAGCTTCCATATAACAATCAACAACAACAACAAAAATTTTAGCTATTTAAATGAAATGGGTTAGATTTGTGTACTTACACATAATAAATTTTGAATAAATCTAAATTTTGATAAAATCTAATAATTTTAGTCTTACTTGTTAGCCACAGAATTACAGGCCATTTCAGCTGTATGTAGCCACCATCTGTCTGTTTCTCTCTCTTTCTTTCTTTCTTAGGTGCCCAGGATTAGCCCAAGTTTCTGAAACAAAGAATCCAGTTTTGGGTACTTGATAGAAAATATCTTCCCAATAATTCTTACCAGGTTAAACTCAGGATAGATTATGACTGAGTGCTGCCTACAACCTAGGTTGTAAGTTGATTCCTTAGCTATAGAGGTCCTGCCCCATTATTTGACATTCTTGATTCAAGCAGTGTGTAATTATAGGTCTAATCAAGTTTCAATAGTCAGCCTTAATAAGAATCAGTAGCTTGAATTTCATTGTCAACCGTCATTCAGTTTCATAAGAAATGGAGAGCTGAGAATGATGTGGCCTTTTTGTCCACCTCGTGTTAGGAGTTGGTTTACTGATTCTATACCAGCTGGGATATCCACTGTACTCCCTTTTTACAATAGTCACAGGTAAAATGCAGAGGAACAAAGTTTGTCTTGTTCCTCTTGTTTAAGAGTCTGTAGATGAAATGATTTTGGAGGAGCTGGAAATGTTTACTCTCAGATACCTCCCCAGCCCAAATGGCTATTGCCTATATTTGCTGTTATGATCTAAATACACCTGGGATAGAGTGATGCCAGACTTGTCTGGGTTGTTTATATATATATCAGTATGAATGGGCTTATCCTTCTATTTCCTGAGATGAGTTTTAATAGAGGATTTGGAAAATAGCTAGGAAGGGGAAGCCCTGAATGAGATGATTTTGCCTTTAGCCAGCTCAGATTATAGTCATTTTTTTTCAAGAAAAATTCTGTGATGGGCTCTGTTTACCAAAATATGTGTACTTTTCTGATTGGACACACCAGAAGGACAACTATTTAGTTGAGCATTTACCTCTAGGGATAAAAATATAAACATGTTCTAAGGAAGGATGATCTGATTGCAAGAAGCACCATTTATCACAAATATTTACTGACCCTGGGCCTGTGCACACAGACAGTATTTGGTATTCCAGAGCTGAAGAGACTTAAGATTTGTTACTCTTTCTAAAATTATGTGTCTGTTGTGATAACATGGCTTTTTGAAAGGTGATCATATTTGTCTCACATTTTGGCCTTTGACAGTCTAAATGATTTCCTTGATGGGAAAAAATCCAATTTGGATTTTTTCTCCTAAATTTAAATATCATTATAAAATTTTATGAAAATATTATCTTTTATACAATAAAGTATGAAAATAAAGTTGTGGATATACTATACATGATGTTAAAATCATGTTTTGCATAGCATAAATTTTGGTAATTATAATGTCATAAATGAGAGATTTAGCAACTGCTCTAAACCTTCCATTTTTATTTGATAGACTTGAATGGTGCTTAAAAGGACAGAATTAGGAGCTAGACTATATGGGTTCATATCCCAGTTCTGTCATTTATTAGTAATGTGACTTTGGAGAAGTTATTTAATCTTTTAGTCCCTCAATTTTTTCATCTGTAAAATGAGAGTGGTAATAACAATACATCAATCATAGGGCTGCTCTGAGGATTAAATAAGTTAACCTTTGTAAGACACTTAGAGCAGTGCCTAGCACCTTGAAAGTACTTACACATGTGTTCATTAAATAAATAAACCTGAAGATATTTAATAGTCAAAATTATATTCATTATCTCTTCATATTATTTTGTATTAATTCATAGCATGGCAACTCTGTAATACTTAGCCTTTAAAATAGTACTAAATGTAACAAATGCTTGGAAACTAATGTTTAACTTAAGTAATTTGAGAATTTAAAAAAAAGAGCATTTAGCTTTTTCAGTGATCAGTGCTAAGAAATAGAGGAAAAGAACAGAATGGGAAAGACTAGAGATTTCTTCAAGAAAATTAGAGATACCAAGGGAACACTTCATGCAAAGATGGGCTCAATAAAGGACAGAAATGTTATGTACCTAACAGAAGTAGACAATATTAAGAAGAGGTGGCAAGACTACACAGAAGAACTGTACAAAAAAGATCTTCATGACTCGGACAACCACGATGGTGTGATCACTCATCTAGAGCCAGACATCCTGGAATGTGAAGTCAAGTGGGACTAGGAAGCATCACTACAAACAAAGTTAGTGGAGGTGATGGAATTCCAATTGAGCTATTTCAATCCTGGAAGATGATGCTGTGAAAGTGCTGCACTCAATATGCCAGCAAATTTGGAAAACTCAGCAGTGACCACAAGACTGGAAAAGTTCAGTTTTCATTCCAATCCCAAAGAAAGGCAACACCAAAGAATGCTCAAACTACCACACAGTTGCACTCATCTCACATGCTAGTAAAGTAATGCTCAAAATTCTCCAAGCCAGGCTTCAGCAATATGTGAACCGTGAACTTCCTGATGTTCAAGCTGGTTTTAGAAAAGGCAGAGGAACCAGAGATCAAATTGCCAACATCTGCTGGATCATGGAAAAAGCAAGAGAGTTCCAGAAAAACATCTATTTCTGCTTTCTTGACTATGCCAAAGCCTTTGACTGTGTGGATCACAATAAACTGTGGAAAATTCTGAAAGAGATGGGAATACCAGACCACCTAACCTGCCTCTTGAGAAATCTGTATGCAGGTCAGGAAGCAACAGTTAGAACTGGACATGGAACAACAGACTGGTTCCAAATAGGAAAAGGAGTACGTCAAGGCTGTATATTGTCTCCCTGCTTATTTAACTTATATGCAGAGTACATCATGAGAAACGCTGGAATGGAAGAAACACAAGCTGGAATCAAGATTGCNATTTCTGCTTTATTGACTATGCCAAAACCTTTGACTGTGTGGATCACAATAAACTGTGGAAAATTCTGAGAGAGATGGGAATACCAGACCACCTGACCTGTCTCTTGAGAAATCTGTATGCAGGTCAGGAAGCAATGGTTAGAACTGGACATGGAACAACAGACTGGTTCCAAATAGGAAAAGGAGTACATCAAGGCTGTATACTGTCACCTTGCTTATCAGAGTACATCATGAGAAACGCTGGACTGGAAGAAACACAAGCTGGAATCAAGATTTCCGGGAGAAATATCAATAACCTCAGATATGCAGATGACACCACCCTATGGCAGAAAGTGAAGAGGAACTAAAAAGCCTCATGATGAAAGGGAAAGAGGAGAGTGAAAAAGCTGGCTTAAAGCTCACATTCAGAAAATGAAGATCATGGCATATGGTCCCCTCACTTCATGGGAAATAGATGGGGAAACAGTGTCAGACTTTATTTTGGGGAGCTTCAAAATCACTGCAGATGGTGACTGCAGCCATGAAATTAAAAGACGCTTACTCCTTGGAAGAATAATTATGACGAACCTAGATAGCATATTGAAAAGCAGAGACATTGCTTTGCCAACAAAGATCCGTCTAGTCAAGGCTATGGTTTTTCCTGTGGTCATGTATGGATGTGAGAGTTTTACTGTGAAGAAAGCTGAACGCCGAAAAATTGATGCCTTTGAACTGTGGTGTTGGAGAAGACTCTTGAGAGTCCCTAGGACTGCAAGGAGATCCAACCAGTCCATTCTGAAGGAGATCAGCCCTCGGATTTCTTCGGAAGGAATGATGCTAAAGCTGAAACTCCAATACTTTGGCCACCTCATGCCAGGAGTTGACTCATTGAAAAAGACTCTGATGCTGGGAGGGATTGGGAGCAGGAGGAGAAGGGGACGACAGAGGATGAGATGGCTGGATGGCATCACTGACTTGATGGACGTGAGTCTCAGTGAACTCCGGGAGCTGGTGATGGATAGGGAGGCCTGGTGTGCTGCGATTCATTGGGTCGCAAAGAGTCGGACGCGACTGAGCAACTGAACTGAACTGAAAGAATCGAAGTAGCCAAGGTACATCACGCACTGATGATTAGCCTGGGTTATCACCTGGTCTTCCCTGGTAGCTCAGCTGGTAAACAATCTGCCTGCAATGCAGGAGACCCCAGTTCAATTCCTGGGTCTGGAAGATCCCCTGGACAAGGGATAGGCTACCCACACCAGTATTCTTGGATGTCCCTTGTGGCTCAGCTGGTCAAGAATCCACCTGCAGTGCAGGAGATCAAATCCACCTGGGTTTGATCTCTGGGTTGGGACGATCCCCTGGAGAAGGGAACAGCTATCCACTCCAGTATGCTGGCCTGGAGAATTCCACAGACTGTATAGTCCATGGGATCACAAAGAGTCTGACACAACTAAGCGACTTTCACTTAGATCAACATCCAGGCAAGGAAGATGGGATTAAAGTAACTGGCTGAAGGTGAGGTAATCCCCACCTTAGCACAGAAATAAACTGTGTGCTGTCAGAAAGGTGAGGAAGGCAGTAGCATGTGTTACGTGAGCAACCAAAGCTCTTTCTCATTCCTCTGAGCAAGCTGTGTGCCTCACCACTCTATATTCACCCTCCCTTATAATAACTCACTAGTCCAATAACATGCAATAGAAACCTTACTCTGTACAAGTGCCAGAAGACTGACATTCAAAGACAAACACGATTTTTGTCCTCAGAGGACTTGCAGTCTGGTAAAACTGGAAACTGACCACAACAGGGGCAGAGGAGTAGAGAAGGAAATATTTGTGAGTTGGATGAATGAGTATGTGTACAATGGACAGCCAAAGTCTCATTAACCTTTTCTTCTGCACTGGAATCAACCCAAGGTATTTAACCTTCCTTCAAAGCTCATTTTATCATTTTCACTGCTTTCTTTTGGATCAGTGCCCCCCTCTCTTTTCTGAGACACTGAGTCCCATGGCATATGCAGTGTTCAGAGGATACCCTGATTCACACTGAGTCTAATCCTACACCCCTTTTCCCCTTAGTACATTTCTCATTTATGAATGCTTGTACTGTTTTCAGTCTCCTTTAATTGTAGATCTGGGAAGGAGCTGCGTTTAAGTACTCTTGTTTGTAGCCTGTCTAGAGCATGGCTGTGGTTCAGTAGCTGTCCATTAATGAGAGTAACTAGGTTGATAAGAGATTTCAGTTTCTGGAGCTATTCAGCAAATGCTTTTTGACCAATTTTAAATTTGTTTTAGACAAAAATACTTACAGTTTTTAGTCACTGGCAAGCTGCTCTGGTTGCTTATTTTCTGCTGCTGCTAAGTCACTTCAGTCGTGTCCGACTCTGTGTGACCCCATAGACAGCAGCCCACCAGGCTCCCCCATCCCTGGGATTCTCCAGGCAAGAATACTGGAGTGGGTTGCCATTTCCTTCTCCAATGCATGAAAGAGAAAAGTGAAAGTGAAGTCGCTCAGTCTGTCCAACTGTTAGCGACCCCATGGACTGCAGCCCACCAGGCTACTCCGTCCACTGGATTTTCCAGGCAAGAGTACTGGGGTGGGGTGCCACTGCCTTACACACTGCAACAGAGATATTAGAAGCCGAGCCTCCTGTTGATTTTTTTTTTTTTTTAATCATTCTACAGATTTTTCAATCCAAGGAGCTCAACACATTTACCAAACCTCGTGAGGTTAGGAAGAATAGGCTTGACTACTCACATTTTTTACTTCCCTGTTGGCTCAGATGGTTAAGTGTCTGTCTACAATGTGGGAGACCCGGGTTTGATCCCTGGGTCAGGAAGTTCCCTGGAGAAGGAAATGGCAATCCACTCCAGTACTATTGCCTGGAAAATCCCATGGACAGAGAAGCCTGGTAGGCTACAGTCCATGGGGTCACAAAGAGTCAGACACGACTGAGCAATCTTCACTTCACTCACATTTTTAAGGATGTTAAAAAAAAATGTACAGAATAAGGCTGCGTCTTATCCATGCCAACAGCAGAACCAAGACCAAGTTTCAGTTACCAGTTATGCCTGACCTAGCCTCAGGGTTTTCCTCCTCAGGGACAGGGCTGAGGAGTAGCTGAATGCACTGCAGACAGCAAGGGAGGAAGCAGGTATTTACTAAGTTCTTGATATGTATCACATACTTTTCATGTTTACATGTGAACTATATAATTATTCCTCACAACTGTGTTAGAAAGATAGTTATCTTATTCTCATTAGACAAAGAAGAGAGTAAGATTCAGAATTATTTACTTGCACATAGCTAATATCTGGTAGAGCTGGGATTCAATTCCCAATATCATCCCAACCTTTGTCTTTTGCTCTGTACCTTAGGACCTCCCAAAGTCAACAAATGCCTGAATTTGAAAGTGTTTAGAAAATAGCTTCTGAAGACTGATGGAGATGAGCAGCTCTCACAGCCTGACCACACCATCTTGGAATAATATTCTGTTAATGGTCTGGTTATGGTGCTGAGTACAACTCGGGAAGATGACTGTGTTCTAATTCCATCTCTTTTTTTGTCTTAATTCCATCTCTGCTGCTAACTGGCTGAATAACTGTGAACAATTCTACTTCTCCAAATATGTCCAATAAATATTTTTAAATAGCTAGATGGATGGTTATATTAGTAAATGCTCAAATGAGGGGGTTGTTGGTAACTTTGTTTTTCTCTGCCCCTTGACAATTCTAAAAGACAACTAGAAGTTTGGTCATGACTTAAGAATAAGTTTAGACTTCATCATCTATGCCAGTCCAAACACAACAGTATAAAAGCATAAAATTTAGAGCATCTGCTAGTAATAGTGGAAAGATAAAAAACACACAGCTGCTCTGTGCTGACTTTTCTTGGCAGGTCCCTAACAACGCCCCAAACTTACAAGCTTCATATGAAGAACAGGCTGGAAATTAAATCATAGAACAGAGTGGGGAAACAGAAATCCCTTAGGCCACAAAAGGATGAAAAGGGGAAAACAAAAGCAAATATAAGATTTTGACACATGCAGGGAATCCATCTTCTTAGGAAGAGACCAAGGGGATCCTTGGGCATCAGAGTGTATAGAAGAAAAGCATTAGATTTGGAAACATGAGACAGAATTCAAGGATAGCTCTATAGTGACCCCTGGGTGACCGTACAGAGGTCATTCACGTTCCCTGCAACTTCCTTTCCCACTTGTAAAATATGGGTAACAGATCCATCCCACCTACTTCACAAAGTTACTCTAGAGTTCACTGAGAAAAATAAGAAGAAGAAGAGCAGGTTTCTGCATCCCACGTGGGTTTCAGATTGCACTGCATGTCATTTTAATTATTCTTTCTCCACAGAACAATATAATTTATACATTAATATGCTTGCTTTTGTACTTTTTTTGGAGGGGGAGGCAATCAACATTTATTGGGAACCTATCACAGGGAGAGTCTGTAGATGGATACAAAAGTGTGTGAAAACATTCTCAACCACCTTAGGGAATGGAAATACCTACCCATCCACCAATTATAAAGCTAGTTTGAAATTTTGAGCCAAGTCTGCCCAAAGGCAGAATAATGGCCCCCAATAATGTCTGTTTTGATCACCAGAAATTGTGATATGTAAGCATATAGAGCAAAAGAGAATTAAGGTTTCAGATGGAATTGTTTGCTAATTAGTTGACCTTTAAATGGGAAGATCTTCCTGGATTTCATAAGTGCTGGTAGTGTAGTCGCTAAGTCACGTCCAACTCTTGCAACCCCATAGATTGTAGCCCACCAGGCTTCCCTGACCGTGGGATTCTCTAAGCAAGAATACTGGAGTGGGTTGTCATTTCCTTCTCCAGGGTATCTTCCCAACTCAGGAATCTAACCTGGGGTCTCCTGCATTGTAGGCAGATTCTTCACCAACTGAGGTAAAAGGGAAGCCCCGATTTTATGAGTGGTTCCAGTTAAATCACAAGAGCCCTTATAAATGGAGGTGGGAAGCATAAAAGGGAGACCCAAAGAGACAGCAGCATGTGAAAGACTTGGCCCAATATTGCTGACTTTGAAGATGGAAAATGTATCCATGCTGAGGAATGTGAGCTGTCTTGGGAAACAAGCAAAAGACAAGAAAATAGATTTTCCTCCAGAGCCTTCAGAAGGCATGCAGCCTTGCTGAGACCTTAATGTTAGCCTACTGAGACTGAGACCCATTTTGAACTTCTGATATCCAGAACTCAAGATGTTGTTGTTGTCATTGATGTTGTTTTAAGTTACTAAGTTCTTGATAATTTGTTATGGTAGCCAAAGGCAATGGCACCCCACCCCAGTACTCTTGCCTGGAAAATCCAATGGACGGAGGAGCCTGGTGGGCTGCAGTCCATGGGGTCGCTAACAGTCGGACAGACTGAGCGACTTCACTTTCACTTTTCTCTTTCATGCATTGGAGAAGGAAATGGCAACCCACTCCAGTATTCTTGCCTGGAGAATCCCAGGGATGGGGGAGCCTGGTGGGCTGCCGTCTATGGGGTGTCTCTTATACACATCTCCAATACAGTATACTAACACATATATATGGAATTTAGAAAGATGGTAATGAGGACCCTGAGCATTGGAGAAGGAAATGGCAACCCACTCCAGTATTCTTGCCTGGAGAATCCCAGGGATGGGGGAGCCTGGTAGGCTGCCGTCTATGGGGTCACACAGAGTTGGACACGACTGAAGTGACTTAGCAGCAGCAGCAGCCAAAGGAAACAAACAGAAAATTTAGTTTGTTAGTTTCTTATAATTTGGAGAGACAGTCCTTCTTATTATCTTGTACTTCTCTGCCGGTAAATTTCTTTTCTAAATATTTTTATTTCTGAGTCTTCCTTCATAACCACCATCTAAGAATTAATGAAATGGTAGCCAAAATATATGAGATATGATGTTCCAGTCATTCATTACAGATTATTCTCCCATTTAATGGTACAAAACAGGCATTTATTATGCTTATGGATTCTGTGGGTCAGCATTAGACAAGGCATTGTGGGGATGGTTTTGTCTCTGCTCACAGTAGGTGTGTCCCCAGCTATAAGATTAGAAAGCTGAGAATGCCTTGACATCAAGGGGCTAAAATTACCTGAAGAATTACTCATGTGTCCAGTAGTTGATGCTGTCACCTGGGACATTACCTGGCACTGTTGTCTGGAACACCATCATATAACATCTCTATGGACTTGGGATTGCCTTCCAACATGGTGACTTTTCCATAATGTTGTACAGTAGGAATCATATGTAGCAATTTCAGACTGGCTTCTTTCACTAAGAAAAATGCATTTAAATTTCTTTCATGTCTTTTCTTGGCCTTCCTGATAGCTCATTTCATCACCAAACAATATTTCATTGTATGAATATACTATGATTTGTTTATCCATTCATCTTCTGAAGGATACCTTGGTTGCTTCCAGTTTGGAGTAGTTATGAATAAAGCTGCTATAAATAATCACTTGTAGGTTTTCATGTGAACATCAGATTTCAACTCATTTGGGTCAGTATCTAGGAGCACAGGTGTTGAATCACATGGTAAGACTAGGCTTAGCTTTGTAAGAAACTGCCAAAATGCCTTCAAAAGTAGCTGTACTGTACCATTTTGCCTTTTCATTAGCAATAACTGAGAATTCCTATTAGCCCACATCCTCATCAATATTCAGTGTTGTCAGGTTTTTGGATTTTATCCATTCTAATAGGTGTGTAGTGATATCTCATTATAGTTTTCATTTGTAACCCCTGGTGATATCTGAGGTTGAGAATCTTTTCACATATTTTCCATATACAGATCAAGTTGGGAAGAAATGCTATCTTAACAATATTGAGTCACTTTTGGAAAATACAATTTGCCACACTTCATGAAGGCAGGGACGTTTTGCCTGTTTTGTATTATATCCCCAAAATCTAGACAAGCATTTAATAGGAAATAAGTGCTCAACAGGTATTTTTATTCATTAATAAGTCTTTCCTTTTTTTAAAAAAAATATAAATTTATTTATTTTAATTGGAGGTTAATTACTTTACAATATTGTATTGGTTTTGCCATCCATCAACTTTAAAAATATTTTTTTATTTGGCTGTGCTAGGTCTTAGCTGCAGCACGTAGAATCTATCTTTGTTGCAGCATGTGGGATTTGTGGCATGTGGGATCTAGTTTCCTGGCCAGGGATTGAACTCAGGCTCCCTGTGTTCAGAGCATGGAATCTTAGCCACTGAACCACCAGGCACATCCCAATAGAATGTCCAACCATTCTACATCTTTTAAATCATCACCCTGCTCTAGGCTCTGGGCCAAACCTGGGTGTGGCGGTCCCTATACTCATCTGGACTTCCCTGGACTCATCTGATGGAACTTGGAGCCTGAGACTATAACCTCTTCCATTAAGGAGTACAGCATGGGGTAGCCTATCATATACATACTCAGTCCACCTCTTGTTAGCAGCCTTATCAAATAAGGTGCAGGCCTCTTCCTCTCTCTGGCAGTCTACCTTCTGTTTTAAGACCCCATGTGCCCTGGCTGTAAAGACTGCCAGTAAAATCATACCCAGACATCTGTTCTCTGCCCATCATAACACTTGGGAGATAGTTTTCTTATTAAGGACTCTGGTGATATCAGTCTCTGATGTCTTTTTATCCTAGAAAGAGATTAAATTTTGTTTTCAAAAATAAAATCAGAGATAGGGCCTTAAATTTCTCCTTCTATGAGTTTCAAATGTCTCTGTATCCTCCAGGAAATTTCAGAGAAATTAATATTGTCAGTGTAATTTAACAAAGCTACACTTGTATTATCTTCCTTTCAAATACTGAATAAGCCACTTTATATCAACACAAAGGTTTAAACCATTCTATGGCACCCTTTCAAACAGAGTTTCATCACTAGTGAATGGTGTTTCCCAAATCAGCAGTGACTTCTAAGAGTTCACACTCAGAAATGTGAACATCTCTGCCTACCAGTTTTCCAATAGAGAAACGATGATTTCCTCAAAACCAACCAGTCTCACTGCTATGGTAGTAAACAGTCTATGGTATAGATATGTTTTACACTGGGATTCTTAGTAATCCTAGATGAGGATCCCATGCGTATGAATTTATGCCACAAAATAGAACATAAAAAATTTCACATTATTTTTATCTCCTGAAATAAAATTAATCTTTTCTGAGCCCCAATCCCATTGAGTTGGTAGGAAATTCAACATAGTTTCAACCGTGCCACAGTTTCCTCACTCAGGGTTGGCAGAGTTTCTGGGGACCTGGCACAGTGTGCATCATTGAGAAATGTTCTATGGTCCATGGTCTATCACTAACACGCTCAACTTCCAAGCCCATGAAATCCCACAAAGGTGAGCATCTCCTCTTTCCTGGGCTCATGGCCAAGGCTAAGTGTTCAGAGTGCCACATCCTGCCTGTTTTGGTGCCCCATGAGCCACTCTTCTGAGACCCTCCCTCCTCCCTGAAGTACCTTCCAGGGCCACGCACTGGTGCCTACTCTCCTATGAACCCAAGAACTTCTCTTTCTCTCCTGGCCTTAGGGGATATTTTAAAATCTTCTCTCTCCTCTGGCAGTTTCAACATCGAGAGCCTGTTGAATGCCAAGCACTTGCCTCTACTGTCTTCCCTTCTCTTGAAGCTCAACATATTCCCCTCTGAAGCACAGCTTTTGGCAAAACAAAAGCCAGGAGAATCACTGTCTTCTGAGGGGAGTAGGAAGCTCCTGGGATGAAGAAAAAGAGGCCTTGGTGGGTTACAGAAAATGTCCACTGTATAGCTTTAACAATAAAGCCCCAATTACCAATGCTGGTACTAATGGTACCAAAAATCACGCTGTCACAATTAAATAAGTGTAATTATATGAAATAATATCTTTTCCAACAGTTTTTTTTAATCACCCGTACACTCCATAGTAAATTTGAAAACGTCCTCCAGCTACCTATAATCTGAATCATTACATCTTCTTCAGCCATTGCATGTTGCCTTCAGTCTGTCTTTGATTAAGAATGGTTCTGTCTGGAACTCTCTCTCCTACTAAACTGAGAGTTTCTTAAGAGCAGGGTCTGAGTTTTTGTAACAGGTCCCAGAAGAAAACAGATGGCATGTTGAAACTCGATAATTCAAAGAGGGTTTATTTACCATGATGCAGGAAAGACACAGGAAACCTAAAGGATAGTGTGGAAATCCAGAGCTAGCAGAAACTCAGAGGAAAGAGAGAAGGTCAGGTAAATGGATCCCAGAAGGAAAGAATGAGAGTCAGTAGCTGAGCCAAGATAACCACAGAAAAGGAGCCACGGTATGCCAATACCCTGGCCTCTCTCTCCTCCCACCAACTGGGTTCTCCATTGGTCAAAGCCAACTATAAACCAGAAAGCATTAGCAACATTAATGTAATCCATACACCTCAGCCTTGGGGCAGACAATGAGGTGGTTTCTGTGGGCTCCAAATATAAGTAGTTCTCCCAGGATCAGCTTTAGTCTGTACCCTCAAGATTCTCAGAGCCTAGTAATAAAGAAGGAACCCAAACCCAGGTCTCTTCATCACAAGTTTAGAGCTTGCTCCACTCCCCTGTATGTAGTGAATTCCCCTGAAGATTCTGAACCCTACAACTACTTAATTCTTAGTCTGAGATATGCAATCCATCTCTTGATTATAAGCTGTTCTGTAATTCACATTGGTTATATTATTACCCCTAACTCTACTGTAAGCGCTTCTGTAAGGACAAGACTTGTATCCTGTACCTTCCTTGTAAATGTTATAGCTCTGAATATGGAATATTATCCTTAGTGGCTGCTTGATACTTGTCAAATGAGCTATTGAAGGGATCTTAGAATCTTCCTACAGATTTTAACTGGAGGCGGGCATGGCAGCCCACTCCAATATTCTTGCCTGGAGAATCCCTGTGGACAGAGGAGCCTGGGGGGCTAAAGTCCATGGGGTCACAAAGATCGGACGGGACTGAGTGATTAAGCACAGATTTACGGTACAAGAGTAGGGAAGGCACATCTTTCTAATGACAGCCACGCCCAACTCCCATAGAGATTTTCAGGGAAAAAACTACCTAAGAGGAGGTTGGTATAGCTTCAAACCTCCTTCTTCCCTTGCTCCAGTAATTAAAGCCCCAGAGGTAGTCCCATACATGCCCCCAAGAACAGAAAGCATGGACTCGTTCATTAATTTAGTCTTTGAATTAACAAATAGTTACTGAGGCTCTACCAGGTTCCACACACTGAGCCAAGTATTGGGTATACCGTAGCAAATAAGACAAGTATTAGACATATGAACTGACCAATTAATAGAAAACTGAGAAGTGCAATAAGTGTAGTAAATATTTTTTAATGAAAGAAAGGATGGATCAAGAGATTAGCAAAGACATGGCCTAGGTGGTCAGTGCCTTGCCCACATTCCCAGCTTGCCCCAGAGGTCTCCATACAGGTTTCCCATGCAGATGGCTTTCTGCACTGTTTCTCTGCTTCAAAGCATTTTCTGGCCTCCAGTCTGCTCTGGCAGTGGTACCCTAGGGACAATCTTTACCAAGTAAGGGCTGAGAGCTGTGGATAAATATGCTGACTTCCTCAGCCTTCGGAGATAATTCTGAGGCACACTGCACACAGGCTTTCTCAGGGTCTGGAACAGAGCCCCAGGTTCCACAGCAATGACTTACTCATTATCCCATACTTGGTTGGCTTGGTTCCCTTCCCTCTATTGCTTTCTCACTCCCCTACTGGTGCTTCCTGAAGCTACCCCCCACCAAATAAGTAACTTGAATTTATATTTTTATCTCAGAGTTTCCTTTTGGGGGAGGCAAAAGTAAGACCATAGAAAACTCACTTATATTAAGGTCAACATACATAATAGTGAGACAACTCCAAAATGAGGAGTCTGTGACATCAGTTATATACTCTAAAAAAGAGACAAGTCACTGAAATTTTGGAAGAGAGGTGAGTCAAAGGCTGGTGGTCCTTCTTTATGGGGTGGAGAGTGATGAGAAGAGAAGCTTTGTACTGGAAGAGGAGTACGAGGGGAGGTAGATGGAACAGGGAATGATGTCATGACGGCATAACAGGAGCAGCTGGCAGCCACAGGGAAGAAAGAAACAACTGTTTCACTCTCATCATAGAAAGATAGAACTCAGTTCCTTTTTCACCACCTCATGGTGACTTGGATTACACAAAGCTGAGATGAGGGCATTAAAATAGCAAGTGATGCCCCATGTGGATTTCTTTTCTAAACTCAAACAACAGAAGAAAGCACTGTGTGAACCACTGATTGAGTTGCTTAGAGTTCATGTTTAATAAGCCCTCCTCATCCAATGTTAGATTTCAAAGAAAATACTACTTATCACTAAGGTCATGATTTCTCTAGTAGCCAAGATAACATCATTAAATCCTTGTCATACAGCACAGAGAAAGAGAAGATGCTTAAAAATATTTGATGGGCAAATGAATTGAGTATGGAAGGTGAGTACAGTCACCATCTGCAGTAATTTTGGAGCCCAAGAAAATAAAGTCTCTCACTGTTTCCATTGTTTCCCATCAATTTGCCATGAAGTGATGGGACTGGATGCCACGATCTTAGTTTTGTGAATGCTGAGCTTTACGCCAGTTTTTTCATTCTCCTCTTTCACTTTCATCAAGAAGCTCTTCAGTTCCTCTTCACTTTCTGCCAGAAAGGGGTGTTATCTGCATATCTGCAGTTACTGATATTTCTCCAAGCAATCCTGATTCCAGCTTGTGCTTTATCCAGACTGGTATTTTGCACGATACACTCTACATATAAGTTAAATAAGCAGGGTGACAATATACAGCCTTGACATACTCCTTTCTCAATTTGGAACCAGTCCTTTGTCTCAGGTCTGCTTCTAACTGTTGCTTCTTGATCTGCATACAGATTTCTCAGGAGGCAAGTAAGGTGGTCTGGTATTCCCATTCCCCTAAGGACTTTTCACAGTTTATTGTGACCTACACAGTCAAAAGGCTTTGGCGTAATCAAGAGTCAAATTTCCAACATCCGTTGGATCATAGAAAAAACAAGAGAATTCCAGAAGAACATCTACTTCTGGAACAGAATAACGGGGTGAAGAAAAGCCTGAGTTTGGTTGGTCTTCCCCTTACCAGCTTTTATAAACTTGAGGTTTCACTTTACCTCTCTGGGACTCAATTTCTTCATTGTTGCAAAAATTGGACAAAATGAATTTTAAAGTTTCTTTCATGATTCTCATAGGGTCACCTGAGTTTGGTTGGTCTTCCCCTTACCAGCTTTTATAAACTTGAGGTTTCACTTTACCTCTCTGGGACTCAATTTCTTCATTGTTGCAAGAATTGGACAAAATGAATTTTAAAGTTTCTTTCATGATTCTCATAGGGTCTTCTGCCTCTGGGAAGGTTTCCCTGTGCTACCTGCTCTGAATGAGACATCCCTTCTCTGTGCAGGCCTGGAACCCTGTTCAGTCTTTCATGGCAGCACTTGCTGCTACTACTGCTAAGTCGCTCAGTCGTGTTTGACTCTGTGCAACCCCAGAGATGGCAGCCCACCAGGCTCCCCCGTCCCTGGGATTCTCTAGGCAAGAACACTGGAGTGGGTTGCCATTTCCTTCTCCATTGCATGAAAGTGAAAAGTGAAAGTGAAGTCGCTCAGTCGCGTCCGACTCTTAGCGACCCCATGGACTGCAGCCCACCAGGCTCCTCCATCCATGGGATTTTCCAGGCGAGAGTACTGGAGTGGGGTCTTACTACCCTGCAGTGGCCTGTATCCTGGGTTAGCGGATGAGCGCCAAGCAAGGCTTCATGATTGCCTTGTCCCCTGCAGCGCCCCCAGCACTTGACACATCTCATGCTGCCACGACTTAGTCGCCTCAGTCATGTCTGGTTCTTTGCGCTCCTGTGGACTGTAGCCTGCCAGGCTCCTCTGTCCATAAGACTCTCCAGTCAAGAATACTACACTGGGTTGCCTTGTCCCTCTTCAGGGGAATCTTCCCAACCCAGGGATTGAACCTGCATCTTATATTGCCTGGGGAGCCCCTTGATACATCTCACAGCAGGTGAGATAAATATTCACTGAATTCATAAATGTGATATAATCTAAGGGGGCAGAGTGCCCCTGTGACAGGGTGACCCCTGTCAGCCACCTTCTCCTGGGTGAAAGGAAAAGAAAGCATCATAGTGCTGGATATAGCCACATCTCTCATGCCACACACCCGCAAAGAACCTGGGAAGTAGACTGAACACTGGAGAGCAAGCTTGGATTTTGTATCTATTCTGAAAAAACAAAAATCTTCTTATATTGTTTTGCAGATAAATTTGCTAATGCTGGGGAAACAATATCTCATCTTTAAGGGAGAGTTATGCCTCTCCCCTAGATTCATCCATATTTATGGGCCTCTGCATTGGGGCTATTGCTGTGTGTGCTCAGATTCTCAGTGAGGTTTCAGCCAGTTGGAAAGCACAATAACCTCCTCTCGATTCCCATCTGCACAAGCCAAACTACAATCCTTTCCCTCTACAAGTCCTACCGGACATCATGAGACTTCTCCTCCCAGGGACTGGAGGAAATGAGCAAATCAACCCTGAGCACACTTCAGGTGGCTCTGTGACCTTGCATTCCTCCCGAGACCTTTTCCATGTTATTCTTTGCATGGGCAACTTCAGCCATTACATTAGCAACACACAATTACACCTTCAAGGTAGATTCAAGTTCAGCCTCTGCCAGGACATAAATACCTTAATGAGGAGACAGCCATGCAAAACTTCTGAGTGGTGTATATCTAGGCTCTGATAGATTGCAAAGATACATTGGCAGGTTCATGTCCCAGAACAAAGAAAGGAAAAGAGGAGAGAAAGGATGGAGGAAGAGAGGGAGGGAAGGAAACAGGAAGAGAAGGAGGAAGAGAGCAAAAAGAAGGAAGAAGAATGGGCCTTTCTATGGTTATGCTGGTGGTAGTATGCAGCACAGTGATTTTAAAAGTGATTTCTACTGTTTTTAATCCACACTTGCAGCCTAATCCCTATGCTTTAATTCCTCTGCTGGTTAAAATTCCTGCTGTCATACTCAGGGTTCCACATTCATGTTGAGCACATACTCCCAGAGGACAGAATACTCTTCAGTGCCAGGTTTTTCTTGCCTCTCTTGATATTCTCCCAATACTGCTTGGCCCATGAGGTGCAGTGAACAGACTCCTAACTTCTGTCAGGGGTCCAAGGGAATATAAATCTCTCAACCAGAGGCAGAGTGCATGGGGGCCACTAGCCAGCCTCCAACACCAGCCAGCAAAGTAGAAACCAGTGCTGGTGCTCTGGCCAAAAAGTGATAGAAGGACCCTCTCATTCCTGAACCTGCTCGTCCATATTCAGTGTTTGACTCAGTGCTATACTGACTGCATGGGGGGAAAAGGGGCTATTATTCAAAATGTTCCTCAAGTCCTCAATCCCAAATATGTGCCAGAACCTGAGAAAGTAATGAGAGGTAGAACCCAGGGTCAGAGGTCAAATAAAAGGAAATAACAACAGATCTGTGAAATGCAGTCAGCCTGCAGCTATTCCTGAGACTGCTTTTCCTTTAATGGTACAGTGGCCACTCCACAGGCATGTATTTGCCTATCTTACAGGCATAACTGTCTGAAGTGATATGACATTTATTGTCCTGGCTATTTCCCTCACAACAGTCCCATCATGTCCTATGAGTTTTGCAGTGGCTGTCCCCATGATAACGAGAATAGAATGAGTAACCATCTTTCCCCAATTTACCCTGGGAATGGGAGGGACCCTGACTAGTGCTGTTCATAGAAATATAATGTCACTTCAATATACAATTGTAAAGATCATTATTTGAAAAGTTAATAATAGCAAGTGTTGGTGAAGATATAGAGAAACTGGAACCCTATACTGCTAGTTGGAAAATAAAACGGTACACAGCTTCTCTGGAAAACAGTTTGGCATGTCCTCAAAGAGTTAAACATCATATGATAAAGCAATTCCATTCCTAGATATATGTGCAACACAAAAATTATATACAAATGTTCATAAGAGTATTATCACAGTACCCCAGAAATGAAAACAAATCAGATATCCATCACTGATGAATGGATAAACAAAATGTGGAGAATCTGTCAATGAATGATTATTCAGCAATAAAGAAAAATAAAGCATGCTACAACAGGGATGAACCTTGAAAGCTTTATGCTAAGTGAAGAAGTTGGTAACAAAGAAGACCACATATCACATGATTCTATTTACATGAAATGTCCACAACAAGCAAATCTATATGAAGAGAATAGATCAGCAGTTTCCAGGGAATCAGGCAATGGGGGAATAGGTAGAAACTGCTAGCTGGCACAGGTTTATTGTGGGGGTCACTAAAATGTTTCGGAATTAGACAGTGGTGGTGATAGGTGCACAACTGTCAATGGACTAAAAACACTTTAAAAAGTAAATTTTATGTCAAGTAAATTATATCTCAAGAATAGGAAAGGTCTGGGCCTTACCCAAAGGTAAGGCCTTTGGGCCACGTGCTATTCAGCAACTCATCCTTTTTGTCATAGTCTATTCTTGGCCAACTAGAAATAACTGGCCACATGAGAAAAAATAGTTATCTAGTATTATGTCCTCAGTTTTCCAAACTTGCCCTTGCCCTTTCCTACTTCTGTGAAACCAAGCTATAATGAGTATTTTTCCCAAAGATCTCCCAATCCAATTAAAACTCATACCCCTCTTAAAAATTTTCTTTCCATTATCATACATAATATGTCCTCCTTTCCAAAGCCAATCTATCCATGGTGTTGGTGGCCATACACCCTCCAGGCTCTAAAGTCTTGCTATATCCCCAAACCTTCTCAGTTTATATCTCCAACTTCCCTTTCCAGCATTATCTCTCTTTCTTGTTATACTAAAAATATGCTCAGATGGCTCAAGTCCTTAAGAAGAAATCTTCCTTGCTACTGGATCCATTTCCATTTACGATCTCATCTTTTCCCTCTCTTTTTAGGTAAACTTCTCAAAGAATGGTCACAGTTATTCTATGAACTTCAACTTACTCTACTCTCTTTCCCACTCCCATCGTTCCTATACTGAACCAACTCTACGACCACTAGATGACTCACATACCATAGGCAGTTGGGAATTTTTTCCCCCCATGTATGCTACTACATGTGATACTGATGATCACCCTCTCCATCTTGAAGTCCTATTCCTTGATTTCTAGGAGACCACACACTCCTAGTTCATCTCCTATCTTTCCAACCATTCTTTCAGGGCCTCTTTTGACAGATCTTTTAACTCCAGCACAATGCTTCAGTATCGGTATACTCAGGGTTTTTCTCGAACGTGCTACTTTTTGTACCCCACTTTTCTCCTTAGATAATCATTTTAACTATATGATGATTGCTAAATGTCTCTCTCCAACCCAGACCTCTCTATCAAGCCACAAATTCATATATCCATTTGCCTGATGGATTTATCTATGCAATCATCCCTCATGTACCTTAAATTTAGCATGTCCAAAACAAAGCTCCAATACTTTAATGTGAAGAACCAACTCATTGGAAAAGACCCTGCTGCTGGGAAAGATTAAGGGCAGGAGGAGAAGGGGCAACAGAGGATGAGATAGTTGGATGGCATCATCAACTCAATGGACATGAGTTTGAGCAAACTCTGGGAGACAGTGAAGGACAGGAAAGGCTGGTGTGCTGCCATTCATGGGGTCGCAAAGAGGTGGACCTGACTGAGTGAACAACAACAAAGGACAATGCTTGTCCTTCCTCTGTGGTTACCTACAGATTGCTGCAAGCTGCTGCATGCACAATGACCACCAACGCCAGGCTGTTGACTGTCTGAGCGGTGGGTCATTACAGACAGCACAAGGAGCCAGTGAGTCTGTGCCAGGCAAATGTCACAGAGTAAGTAGAGACTCTGGTTGGGAAACCTTTTGCCTTACAGAGTGCTGGGTATTTATTTGGATTAATGGCTTTCAGGGTTGCAAGATTTCAAATGTAAATCAAATATTTATTGGTGATAGATGGCAAGAAGAAAGAGTATAATTTGAAGGTAATCATTTATGTATTTCCTCTCCTCTATCATTGAATTTTAAACCCATAAACCAGGGACCAAAGTGGTAATAATCATATTTATAATTCCTTGCACTCATACAGTGCTTTAGCACTTGCAGTCTTCCCATAAGTTATTCATTTTGGCTTTAAGTCATATACCTATGCAAATAAGATCTGTTATTCCCATTTTACTGATGAGGAATATGAGACTCCAGGTGTTGAGTGATTTATTTATCGGTCAAGGATCAGAACCCACACTGCCTGATACCAAAGTCACAGCTCTCACCAAAATACCACACTGCCTCCTCACCTCCTTTCCTTGAGAGTCCCCACAAAGCATAGCAACGATATTAGCTGAGGGTTTTTCAGGTTGCCACACCCTGTCATACACATACATATTTTATATACATTTATTTTTACAACAACCTGTGACATGAATACTACCACAGTTTTTGATACGGGCTTCCAGATCAAGAATTGTGACTATGACTAGACTGGAGAGGTGAGTCAAAGATAAAAGGTACTGCTTGACCAGACACTATTTTCCTCAAAATCCTTTGCTGTATCTGGCTTCCCTTGAGAGATCCAGATGAATGCCAGGTCCTGGCTATTTCTGATCATTAATCAAATGCACAGCACAGTCATCACAGAAATGTTCCTCCTTGAGCATTCTCTCAAAATGAATCTGTTATATCATCTTAGTTTAAGTCCTCAACCATCATTCTTACAGATAGTTGTATGTTTGTACAAACCAAACTTCCGACCTTGTAAAATTTTTGTCAGTCTTGCATATGATGAGCCTTCACTTCCCAGGTGGATCTGACCTTTCTGGACTCTTCAGTGTCAGCCAACAGCTCTTTCTCTTGACCCACTTAAGCTTTCTTTTACCTTTGTTTAACCTCACAGAGAACTTGGTTCTCTGTTCCTAATAATGGCCAATCATCTCCTACAATCAAGAAATGAAGTACTTCTTTCCACTGTGGCTAAAAGGCTAGGCTAACTCAACGACCTTGGATACACTATAGCAATAAGATCAGTTGTGTTGCTACATGACTCTATCATTCCTGAGTCACCATGTAACATGGAAGGCACTTTCTATACTTCATATTATGTGTTTTGTTAACCTTTTATATCACAGAATACTGGGATCATAATCCGACCTTTCCTGTCTTTAGATAAACTAAAATCTTCAAAGTACCTGATATAAAATTTGGCTGAAGAGTATGAACAATTCCTCCTATGCTAAGCTAACAGACAAGATCCTTCTTCCTTAGGTTCTCTTAGAAAATAAAATTTAATGATATCCTGATCTATTTTAAACTCTAGATTCCCCTGTCTTGTATATTCTCACACTAATTTCTTCTTTACTGGAGTCATAATCTATTTTAACAAGATATATATTCAGTGATGTCATCTTCCACATTAATGTGGTAGACAGAATTCTAGGCCTTGACTCACTAGATCTGAGTTCTAGTCCTACCTCTACCACATCTGACTCTGGGGGTACCAGAAAGCCTCTATGAATCTCCTCTTCCTGATATATAAAACGAGGTAATACCCCAGTCATCAGGGAGTGCTGCACCATGAGAGCAGCTCATGTGTAGGTGGAATACTATTGCTATCACCACATCCATCACTTCCAGATGACTGCTACAGACAGACGGAGGAAGACACCATATCTAAGAATTCATTCAGGTCAAATGATTACTTTAAAAGATTATTAAATAATTATTACATCATTATTAAAGAACTAATATTAAAATTTGATATTATTATTTAAAAAGAAAATGTCCAAGGTCTTTGACCACCTTTCTCTTTAGAGCAATGGACCTGGGATACATGGAAGGATGAAGAAAGAACAACTGATACAGCACTCTCTGCTCCTGACAGCATAATCTATGCAGATGATATTGCAGAAAAGTTAATGTCATTTTTCCTTTATACCACTGCTTCAGAGAAATACTGTGTGTCTCTGTGAGATGTGTGTGTGTGTGTGTGTGCATGCACACACATGAGCAGGTTTGAAGTCAAGGAATAAAGGGACCTACAATCACAATGATGGATCTCCAGGGGGCATCAGACTTTGCACTGCCAAACTCCACCCTGGAATATCCCATTAAAGTATCTCTTTCCCATCCTATTTACGCTGTTACAGATCAAGTCCCTGATGTGAGGTACAGTGAAACAAGTAGATTCTCGGATGAGATCAATTTTGTGATACAGCGTATGAGTTTTATGTTTTCAAAAAGTGGAAGTTTTATGTTGGATAAAGGAAAAAGTCTTTCAGAAAGGAGTTGAAGAATACTGAAGCACAGGAAGTAAGGCTAGATATCAGGGGGGTTCCAGTGAAAAGTTTAATTACCTGGCTGAGTTTTTCCCCCTTGGTCTCTGTAAAAAGTCAAAGCAAGCATTGGTTCATCACCATTTTACCTCTAACTCTGTCAGTTCAGTTCAGTTCACTCAGTCGTGTCCGACTCTTTGCGACCCCATGAATTGCAGCCCGCCAGGCCTCCCTGTCCATCACCGTCTCCTGGAGTTTACCCAAACTCATGTCGATCAAGTCAGTGATCCATCCAGCCATCTCATCCTCTGCAGTCCCCCTCTCCTCCTGCCCCCAATCCCTCCCAGCATCAGAGTCTTTTCCAAAGAGTCAACTCTTTGCATGAGGTGGCCAAAGTATTTGAGTTTCAGCTTCAGCATCAGTCCTTCCAATGAACACTCAGGATTGATCTCCTTTAGGATGGACTGTCTGGATCTCCTTGCAGTCCAAGGAACTCTGAAGAGTCTTCTCCAACACCACAGTTCAAAAGCATCAATTCTTCAGCACTCAGCTTTCTTCACAGTCCAACTCTCACATCCATACATGACCACTGGAAAAGCCATAGCCTAATTACCTTAATTTATTGCTATCAGCCATTCAGCTTTGTATGGAGGTGGGTTGGAGGATGGAAGATGCAGGCAAGTGTGTGGCCTTCCCCCAGTCTCCTTTCTGCTGAGGTCTGCGGGACTGTCCCAGCATCACACAGTGTGTGATAGCAGTCCTTGAATTATAGATGATGACAGCAGTGAGGTGAAGGGACTAGTGATGGAACTCTGAGGGATGAAGGCCCTTGCCTCACAGAGAAGTGAATACCAATGTAAAATTCAGTGGCCGCTATGACCCTTAAATGGATAGAGCTTAACAGGTGACAGGCATGTGACAACAGTCTCAACTACTAAGACCACCCTGGTAAGAAAGATTATCAGAGCTGTTAAGACTGTCCTCTCTGTGGTTCCTACTCCTCCCCAGGTCTCCTGTGGCACAATCTAATTGTCAGAGAGCAGCCACCTCTCCCAATTCCCAAACACAGTCCCTATGTCCAAAGGTTCCAAAGGATGCTCTCCTGGTCCCTGGCAGGAAGGAGGAAACTCGACCTACTGTGCTGGCATAGGTCAAAAATATTCCCATACCAGTCACTGGGCATAGCCAGAGAACTTCTGGATGCTCAGATATTGCTATCTCAGATAACCTTGCTGTTTCCCACTGCTTGGAACAAGAGCATGAATGTAGTAAAATAGCTCTTATTCCTTGGCTACCCAGTGCCACAAGGCCCTCTTGGGAGCAATAAACTGTATACTGATCTGAGACAATCACTATACTTTCCCTTGATTAACTTCTTTAAAAATCAAGCCACTATCCCAGGGTAGAAAGCCCCTCCTCAGTCATAAGTTGCCTCCAGTGCCTTGCTGTGGTAACATTTTCATCGTTGTAAACCTGAATAAGGTACCCACATTGCCTCAGCAGCCAAACGTGGGGAATTTCCCATCTTGCAGAGGCACCACCTCTGGGATTTACCTGAGATCACAGAGCTGGTTCTCACCTCATAGGGAAGTAACATCCTTATTTTTCAAAGTAGGGCCCAGCAGATTACTTCTGGAGCTCATAAATCAAGTAATGGGAATACACACATTATTAAGAGATATGGAAATAACTTCCAGGAACTCTAAAACCAGACAGTCAGGCATGGTTATCTTCAGGGAGTAATATTTGGGAGGATAAGAGGTGGAAAGCCAGATACTTTTTTCATTGAAAGCACTTATATATTATTCAAAATTTTAATGTATTAATTGAATTTTTAGACTGATTCATACAAAAAGATAAGTAAATAAAGGGAGATTAAAACACGTCAAAACACAGACTTCCCTGGTGGCACAGTAGATAACAATCTGCCTGCCAATGCAGGGGACATGGGTTCGATCCTTGGTCTGCAAAGATCCCACAAGCTGTGGAACAACTAAGCCTGTGTGCCACAACTATTGAGTCTGTGCTCTAGAGCCTAGGAGTCGCAACTACTGACTTCACATGCCGCAGTTACTTAAGCCCACACACCTAGAGCCTGTGCTTGGCAACAAGTAAAGCCACCACAATGAGAAGCCTGCTCACCCCAACAAGAGAGAAGCCCATGCAAAGCAATGAAGACCCAGCCTAGCCAAAAATCAAATAATTAATTAAAAAAATCAAAACACAATGTAAAAAATAAGTATTTATGAATTATAGAGTCAGAGAATCCTTAGAGCTAAAGAAGAAGAAAAAAAAAATCTTAAATTCCCTCTTCTATCCCAGATGGTGCAATTAGTAAACAATCTGCCTGCCAATGCATGAGACACAAGAGACATGTGTTCGATCAATGGGTCAGGAAGATTCCCCTGGAGTAGGAAATGGCAACCCCACTCCAGTAATCTTCTCTAGAAATTCCCATGGACAGAGGAGCCTGGCAGGCTACAGTCCATGGAGTGGCAAAGAGTCAGACACGACTGAGCATGCATGCACACGCTATGCATTTCACCCTCAATCCTCTCAGTTCAGTTCAGTTCAGTCGCTCAGTCGTGTCTGACTCTTTGCGACCCTATGAATCGCAGCACGCCAGGCCTCCCTGTTCATCACCATCTCCCGGAGTTC
>SJYX01017997.1:18830-37005 GCA_006410675.1 Oreotragus oreotragus | reverse complement strand
TCCTATGCAATATTGCTCTTTACAGTATCGGACCTTGCTTCTATCACCAGTCACATCCACAGCTGGGTACTGTTTTTGCTTTGGCTCCATCCCTTCATTCTTTATGGAGTTATTTCTCCACTGATCTCTAGTAGCGGGTTGGGCACCTACTGACCTGGGGAGTTCCTCTTTCAGTATCCTATTATTTTGCCTTTTCATACTGTTCATGGGGTTCTCAGGGCAAGAGTACTGAAGTGGTTTGCCATTCCCTTCTCCAGTGGACCACATTCTGTCAGACCTCTCCACCATGACCCACCCGTCTTGGGTTGCCCCGCAGGCATGGCTTAGTTTCATTGATTTAGACAAGGCTGTGGTCCTAGTGTGATTAGACTGACTAGTTTTCTGTGAGTATGGTTTCAGTGTGTCTGCCCTCTGATGCCCTCTTGGAACACCTACCATCTTACTTGGGTAATGTGGTTTATGTCAACAGAACTAAGTGCAGCTCTTACAATTCCACCCTCTATGGTTATAGGGTTTAAGTGAGTGGTAGGACGATGCCTTAGGACAGTGAGGCTATAGAAGCTACTAGAGCCACTGGCTGATAAGGAGAGAAGTGCAAGAGGAAGCTTTCTATCTGACTTAAAGAACTGAGTTTGCAATATTCTGGATCTGTGATCTTGGGGAAGCCACTTAGTATCTCTGTGCCTCATTCTCCTGATCTATAAAATGTAGATAAAGAATACTCACTACAGAAATGTTGCAAGGAATAAAGAAGCTAGTGCATGTTAAGTAAGTACAAAGCATACATTCAGTTCAGTTCAGTCGCTCAGTCATATCCTACTCTTTGTCACCCCATGGACTGCAGTACACCAGGCTTCCTTGCCCATTACCAACTCCCAGAGCCTACTCGAACTCATGTCCAAAGAGTTGTTGATGCCATCCAACCATCTCATCCTCTGTCATCTTCTTGTCCTCCTGCCTTCAATCTTTCACAGCATCAGGGTCTTTTTAAATGAGTCAGTTCTTCGCATCAGGTGGCCAAAGTATTGGAGCTTCAGCTTCAGCATAAGTCCTTCCAAAGAATATTCAGGACTGATTTCCTTGAGGAGTGACTGGTTTGATCTCTTTGCAGTCCAAGGGACTCTCAAGAGTCTTCTTCAACACCACAGTTCAAAAGCATCAATTTTTCAGTGCTCAGTTTTCTTTATAGTCCAACTTTCACATTCATACATAACTACTGGAAAAACCATAGCTTTGATTAGACAGATCTTTGTCGGCAAAATAAGTGTCATGTAAGTGTTAACTTGCCTATTATTCTATCTTAAACTCCTAAAAGTTTATTTTAATAAATACATCAAACAAAAAAAATTTGGTATATCTGAAGTTGAGTGGCATACTGTGGGGGGAGGAGGGGGAGTAGAAAGGAAGGCATGTTATAAGCTAATATGCCACAGGGTATCCTAATACTACCTGGGAAGACAATGCAAAACTAACATGGGAAACTGGTGAGTCATCACAACAGGAAGCACAGGAGGTTGTCTTATCTGCCATGCCAAGAAATACCTGATGACACCAGCTGAGAGGGCATCTAGATACTTGGAAAGAAATCAGCATGTCCCAGGGTCACAAGAAAGAATGCTCTCACTAAAAATGAATGAGAACCAAGAACTATTAAATATCATATGAAGGTGAACATAAAAGGTAACTCTCCAATAATGCAAAGAAGTTCCACGTTGGGGAAATATTAATAGAAAAAATTTAAAGGACTTTTCAAAGATGCAGTTAAAATCTTCCTAAAAATTAAATATACATGTTTTTCAATAAAATAAGAATAAAAGGTTTTCAAATGAGTAATTTCTTCAAAGAACCAATAAGAGATTTTGAAATTAAAAATACAGTAAGTGTTTAGCAGTAAAGGAGACATAACTGAAGAGAAAACTAGAGAACTTGAAGATAAATCTGTAACAATATCCAGAATTCAATGAAAGACAAAGAGCAGAAAATATAAACGAGTATGGTAGATGAAAAAGTATGATGAGAAACAGGACAGTATCTCCCCCATGAGAGGAGATAATTAATTAACTACAAATTATAATTATAATTAATTACAAATTAATAAATTAGTTAATTCTTATTAATTATGAGAGGAAAAGAATGACTTCTATGTTGGATAATTCTGGCAGGCAGCATCTTAATTATATGGTTGAAGCTAACATTACCAGTAATATGACAAACCAATAACATGTCCCCAGATATGATGCACTAAAAAGGGCACATCACCTCTGTGGTATTCTTGACAAAGATGATTAACATCAATCTACTCAAAAGAAAATATCAGACAAGCCTAAAATGAAATATATTTTACAAATTAATTGGCATGGATGTTTTAAAAGTGCCAAGGTCATGAAAGGCAAAGAAAATCCAAAAAACCATCAGACTGAAGGAGTCAGAGACATGTGCTAATTCAGTGTGAAATCCTGGACCAGAAAAAGAACATTAGTGGGAAAACTGATGAAATTCAAATGAGGTCTGTATATTAGTTATTAGTCTTGCATCAGTGTCAATTTTCTGGTTTTGAGAACTGTGCTATGGTTACAGTAAGATGTCAACATTTACAAAAAGCTTGATGAAGATCGTATTAATATTCTATATTCTAGGTACTATTTTTTGCAACTTTTCTACACACCCAAAACTATATAAACATTAAAAGTTTTTCTTTAATCACTTAGAACAGTGCCTAATAGAGAGTGAGCACTCACTATATGGCTGTTGCTATTATGGGTTTTTCTTGGAAGTCACATTTGAGAGCATTTCCGACTGCATGGTTCCTAACTTGTTTTCTGAAAATCCACTTCAAATACTGTCTTTAAATAGAATATCTCTTCTACTATTATGTACTAATACTTTTCAAAAGTATATAAAGTGCATTTGAGGACTAATAAAAAGCATGCTGATTTTAAAAATAGCAGCTAATACAAGTCAACAGCTGTTTATTATTCTGAAAACTTGTAGCAAATGAGAAAGAGATGGTAAAGTTCTTAATTAGGTGAAGACACTTATCAATATCATGTAAGAAAAGAATGTTTATTGTCATTGCTATTATTCAACACAGTGCCAAAGAAGAAAAACTGTCAAAGAAAGAAATTAAAGTTATTTAAAAACTGTAAATAAAATAAAACTGCTATTATTCACAGAGTAGATTTTATACCCAGAAAATTGAAGAAAATCAACTGGAAAATAATTGGAATTCATGAGAGAGTTTAGCAAAGTACTTAGATCACTACACAAAAAACAATGATTTTTCTATACACTAGGATTTATCAATTTAAAATATTTTAGAAGAAAAATCTTACTCATGACAGAAAAAGCTACCTAAAAATAAACCTAACAAAAATAATGCAAAGCATTTTTTATTAAAAAAAAAACAAACATAAAACCTTACTGAAAAGTTTTTAAAGGCATGAATAGAGACCAATCATGTTTATGTAGAGATTTAATATTATATTTCACCTCTCCCCAAAACAATCTATATATTCAATTCAATCCCAATCAGAATCTCAAAGTAACTGTATCATTCAGGGTCCCAGTAAGAGACTAAGAGCACACTTGGATTAGGATGATTCTGTGCAGAGGAGGGGGATGTTGATAGAGGGACTATTTACACACCAGCTATTCACACAATATAGATTGGGTCTAGGGAAATCACAAAGAAGAATGCCATCCCTATGCCAGAACATGCAACAATGGGGCCATTACCCCATAGGAAGATAATCCATAATCCAAAATCTAGAAGAAAGGAGTTGTGAGGATGTGCACCCTTCCATAGCAGGGGACACAGCCAGCCCAAAGAGCAACCCTGCAGGAAGACAGCCAGGAGAATAAATGTCCCAACCTCATCTTGCTCACTCCCTCTGTTACTGGAGGCCCCTTATTGGCCAAACCCACCTAGAAGTCCAAGTGTAGTAGTATCTCTTAATATAGTCCATGTACTCCATACAGCTTCCCAGGGCAGTTATACATGTGCACGCTAAGTCACTTCAGTCGTGTCTGACTCTCTGCGACCCCGTGGGACTATAGCCCACAAGGCCCCTCTGTCCATGGGATTCTCCAGGAAAGAATACTGGAGTCGGTTTCCATTTCCTTCTCCAGAGGATTTTCCAGACCCAGGGATAGAACCAGTGTCTCTTACATCTCCTGCACTGGCAGACGGGTTCTCTCCCATGAGCACCACCTGGGAAGCAGGGCAATTGGCAGGGTGAAAAAGCGTAGAGAATGGATTTGAAGAGGTCAACATTACCCATCTATCACTGTAAGGAATAGATCAATGGAACACATAGAGAATCGGAAACAGACCTTTGTAGGTATGGAAATTTGATAAATTATAGAGCATTTCTAATAAGTAGAGGAAAGATGGATTACTGAAAAAGTGGTATTAGAGCAGGAGGCTCTCTCTTTGAGGAGGGAGAACAGTTATATACCTATGTCATACGGTAATAAAAATAACTTCTGGATGGAATAAAATGTAAAACAGAAAGCCATAAAAGAAAAGGAAAAAAAACAAAGCCATGAAAGAAGTAGAAGAAAATATAAGCTAATATTTTGATGTCCTTGAGAATAAGGATGCCGAAAGTAAAAATCATAGAGATAAACCTAACTTTTTCAAATGTTATATACTAAAATACAGCACTAAATAATTATTTAAAAACGGCAATAAAGCATTTGTAAATATAAAAAACGAGTATCCAGAGTATTCAAACACCCTGGAGAATCAACAAGAAAAAAACAGCCTAGTTAAAAAGTACTGTCTGGGGATATGAGCAAACATTTCATAGATGATTTATAAATGAGGAATAAATAAATAGAAAATGAACAATCTTGTTAATAGACATGAAAATGTAAACTTACAGATGATCTAAATGTTAAGTAGTACAGTATCATGTGGGAGAAGAATATAGGAAAACAGGTACTCTGCTGCCTCTCTAGTAGGAGACATAAATCAATACATTGAAGGTCAATTGACAGCATCTGTTAAAACTAAAAACATGCCTATCTGCTGGCCTTTATTGCATTTGTCTTAGGCATTATTTGTAAATATTTCTTACGAAAACAATCTAACAAAATTCCATTTGTCTCAAGCATTATTTGTTAGATTGTTTTTGTAAGAAACATTTATAAAGTTCTTAGAAAACAGAGGCAAGTACAAAGATGTCTTCATGACATTGGCTGTATAAGCAAAACCTGGAAACAAGCAAACCTAACTCTATATACACCTATCAATGGAAGAATGATCAGATGACCAGTAATACATTAATACTGGAATACCATGCTCCTCTTAAAGAGAATGATCTAGGTCTGTATGTGACAACATGGATAGATTCTAAGGCATATTGTTGAGTTAAAAAAAAAAAAAGAGCAAGTTACAGCATAACAAAAGTAACATATCACACAAGAAAAATCTTTGTGGAGAACACAAACCAAAGATGACATACAACACTGTTCGTGCCAATGAGTGAAAAGCTGAAATCTGCTGGAGAATTCAGAACAAGTTTGCATTTTCGTATATCACTGGCACCATCACTTCCTCTTGACATTTCCCCTTTCCTGAGCTATAAGAAAAGTGGTAGAGTGTAGTTTTTAGCTGGGCACACTGCTGCTGTTAGAAGGAATATCAATGTTTCTCAAGTACCTGCAACCCAAATGGCCAAAACATATTCCTCATGTGCCTCCCTTATTATGCTCCTTTCCTGTCTATGTTCTCCATCAACACCACCCGTCTAACTCTGGGCTTTATCATTGACTCCTTATCCTCAAATTTCACATAAGAACCTGTCATATCTTTCTAAACACACTTCACATTTATCCACTTCCCTCTGTGCCCTCATGCCCATAAGCCTTTTCCTGGACTTCTGCCAGACTTAAGTCTCCTTGCCTCACTAACCTTGTCTTTGCAATTAGTCAGCATGATTTTTCTAAAATGCAAAAGCATGTGATGAAATGGTCTTTCATTATCTTTAGAAAAAAAGTGCCAATTTCTTATCATGGCTTACAAGGCGCTTCAAGTGGCCCCAACTCTCTCTTCAATGTACTTATTTCCACTCTCCCTTTCCTGTTCTTCAGCCATTCTCAAGTTCTTTTCCATTCCTCTAATAAGCAACACTCCTCCTGAATTCAAGATCATCATAGGTTTTTACCCTCCACCTGGAATACTCCCCATCCAGATTCTCTACGTCAAAAGAGTATTCAGAATATCTTCAGGGCTCAATCTAGAAATACTTCTCTCCAAAGAATCTTCCTTAATTCTCCTCTCCTATGAAAGGATGATAATATTATCAGTCATCTTTGCTACAATAACAACTGCAAAATCTAATAACTTATGACTAGCTCTTAACTTTTTTCCCATGACTGTGGCTTCCTGCTCTTCCCTGAGTCTTCTCATTTCAAGACCCAGACTGTTGGAGCAGTCCCAATCTATAACATGACATTCTTTTGGAAATATAGAATGCTTCTAAAACTTCTCCTCAGACATGATACACATGACATTCTGCTAACACCTGTTGACCAAACTATGTCACATAGACAAGTTCACTGTCGTTAGACTGAGATGTATACTCCTCCCATGAAGAGACACTGTAAAGTGACAAAAAAATGGGAAATGACATTGAATTCTCTTACTTGGAAGTGAGGGAAAAAAATTGAGGTTAATTATATAATTTACTACAATGATAATAATGACAGTGACAGTTATCACTTATTGTTTACTATGTGCTGGCTTCATGTTAAATGCACTAATATAAAATTTTCACTCTAGCCTCACAACAACAGTGTTTATCCCTGCCCCCACTGTGCAGGTAAGAAACCTGAAGTGAAGGGACTTTAGGTAACTTTCTCATGTCACATAGTGAGTGGTGAAAGTCTAGGTTTAAAACCAATTCCACTTCNAAAAAAAAAAAAAAGAGCAAGTTACAGCATAACAAAAGTAACATATCACACAAGAAAAATCTTTGTGGAGAACACAAACCAAAGATGACATACAACACTGTTCGTGCCAATGAGTGAAAAGCTGAAATCTGCTGGAGAATTCAGAACAAGTTTGCATTTTCGTATATCACTGGCACCATCACTTCCTCTTGACATTTCCCCTTTCCTGAGCTATAAGAAAAGTGGTAGAGTGTAGTTTTTAGCTGGGCACACTGCTGCTGTTAGAAGGAATATCAATGTTTCTCAAGTACCTGCAACCCAAATGGCCAAAACATATTCCTCATGTGCCTCCCTTATTATGCTCCTTTCCTGTCTATGTTCTCCATCAACACCACCCGTCTAACTCTGGGCTTTATCATTGACTCCTTATCCTCAAATTTCACATAAGAACCTGTCATATCTTTCTAAACACACTTCACATTTATCCACTTCCCTCTGTGCCCTCATGCCCATAAGCCTTTTCCTGGACTTCTGCCAGACTTAAGTCTCCTTGCCTCACTAACCTTGTCTTTGCAATTAGTCAGCATGATTTTTCTAAAATGCAAAAGCATGTGATGAAATGGTCTTTCATTATCTTTAGAAAAAAAGTGCCAATTTCTTATCATGGCTTACAAGGCGCTTCAAGTGGCCCCAACTCTCTCTTCAATGTACTTATTTCCACTCTCCCTTTCCTGTTCTTCAGCCATTCTCAAGTTCTTTTCCATTCCTCTAATAAGCAACACTCCTCCTGAATTCAAGATCATCATAGGTTTTTACCCTCCACCTGGAATACTCCCCATCCAGATTCTCTACGTCAAAAGAGTATTCAGAATATCTTCAGGGCTCAATCTAGAAATACTTCTCTCCAAAGAATCTTCCTTAATTCTCCTCTCCTATGAAAGGATGATAATATTATCAGTCATCTTTGCTACAATAACAACTGCAAAATCTAATAACTTATGACTAGCTCTTAACTTTTTTCCCATGACTGTGGCTTCCTGCTCTTCCCTGAGTCTTCTCATTTCAAGACCCAGACTGTTGGAGCAGTCCCAATCTATAACATGACATTCTTTTGGAAATATAGAATGCTTCTAAAACTTCTCCTCAGACATGATACACATGACATTCTGCTAACACCTGTTGACCAAACTATGTCACATAGACAAGTTCACTGTCGTTAGACTGAGATGTATACTCCTCCCATGAAGAGACACTGTTAAGTGACAAAAAAATGGGAAATGACATTGAATTCTCTTACTTGGAAGTGAGGGAAAAAAATTGAGGTTAATTATATAATTTACTACAATGATAATAATGACAGTGACAGTTATCACTTATTGTTTACTATGTGCTGGCTTCATGTTAAATGCACTAATATAAAATTTTCACTGTAGCCTCACAACAACAGTGTTTATCCCTGCCCCCACTGTGCAGGTAAGAAACCTGAAGTGAAGGGACTTTAGGTAACTTTCTCATGTCACATAGTGAGTGGTGAAAGTCTAGGTTTAAAACCAATTCCACTTCTGTCTGATCAGAATCCATGCTTTAAGTCACTACACTATGATTCTCCCATAGCTCCTTGTTCCTCACCCCTCAAGCTTAGTACTTACACATTCAATTGTTTACTGGGTATTTCTGAAAGGAGATACTACCACAGTGCCTGGCCAAGAGTAGGGCTCAATCAATAATTATAGAGTGAATAAATACACTTCTGCACTTCCTTCCCCTATTCTCCATTTAGCTAACTTCTGCTCCAAGTTTCAGTTTCAGTGTTAATTCCTTCCAGAAGCTTCCTCTGACCATATAGGCTGAGTTAGGACTCCTCTTCTGTGTTCCCACAGGGACTTATGCATACAGCTATGGTTGTTCTTACCATAATGACTGTAATGAGTTTTGAGCCTCTCAAGAGCGAGCAGGAATTGTATCCAATTTTTCTTTGTCTCCATAGTGCCTAGGAAAGTGCCAATCACAGGTGCTCAATAAATATTTGATGAAGGAATGAATGACTACAGGAATATAGGAATGAATAAATTATAAGCAGACACCAAGACACTTTGTGGTACTCATACTCAGGCTCAGACCTAGCTAAAAAGCTGACATGTCATTTTCAAAGCACAACTTTGCATCCTCAATCTTCTCTTACTCCCTCACAGTCAGAACCTACTGCTTCCTCCTGTGCTGTGTGCTGTGCTTAGTTGCTCAGTTGTGTCCGACTCTGCAACCCCCTGGACTGTAGCCCACGAGGCTCCTCTGCCAACGGAATTTTCCAGGCAAGAATACTGGAGTGGGTTGCCATGCTCTCCTTTAGAAGATCGACCAAACCCAGGTCTCCCACATTGCAAGTGGATTCTTCACCATCTTTACCACCAGGGATGCCCCCTGCTTCCTCCGACTGCTCCTCAAATGCACAATACTAACTTTCACATCTCGTACCCTCTCTGCTGCTGCTGCTCTAGGTTGCTTCAGTCATGTCCAACTCTGTGTGACCCCACTAGTTGTTGAGATATGGAACTTTCTCTTGGCTGAGTATTCCAGGCACAAGAGAGGCAGAAAGTCAAGGAGAGACAGGAACTGTCTGCCCACTCTGCATGGGCACTTCTCCAGCACAAGAAAGGTCTTCCTTTCTTTAAACTCATTCCAGAAGGCACAGACCTGTGATGGACTAAAATACTGCCACCTCATGCAGGACCACAAGAGGAACCACTGAGATGCTCAGGAATAAGAATAAGATTCCCAATAAAAAGGTCCGTGAAATGTTCCCAAGCAGGCTCATGACTAGACCTTGTGCTCCAGGTAAGCTGAGAAACCTGAAGCCATGCCAGTCTAAAGCAAAATTCAGAGGCTCTGTTATTTCCTGGCAATGATGCTCATGACTCCTCATGTCTGAAACCTTCTCTCTCTTCCTCCATTCTTCTTTCCTTCTTGCCCATGGTTGGTACCCCTGAACAGAGCTATTATACTCTCCAGATGGAATCTGATACATTCATTCACTCTCTTAAGGGCCTGCTCTGGGCACCAGGTAGTAAAGCCAGCTTCTTTCCCACCGTCAACTCCCTGCCCTTACCCAGTCCACAGCCCAATGAGGAAGCAAGATAAGACACATGTAATCAGACCAGAAGCATACAGTAAGTACAGATTGTAAGGTCAAAGACAGAAGTAAACAAGAAGCTGAAATAGAAAATTATGTCATGGAACACGTGTTTACAAAGGTATGGTCAAAGAAGGATGTTTGAAGATCATGATGTTTTAAACTGAAACCTGCAAGATAAAGAGCCAGCCACACCAAGACAGTGGAAGTACATACATTCAGATAGAGAGAACAATATATCCAACACCACATCCAAAGGTGCAACAAAGTTTGCTGTGTTCCAGAAGCCAAAAGAAAGTATACAGCTGGAGCATGTGGTCTTCAGGGAAACATAGCATGGATGGGGATAAAAGGGTGGCACAACCTGCTCCTGCAGGGCCTTGCGGGCCACTGTGAGGAATATGAATGTGTGTGTGCTAAGTCACTTCAGTTGTGTCCGACTCCTTGTGACCCTACCGACCAAAAGCTGCCAGGCATCTCTGTCCATGGACTCTCCAGGCAAGAATACTGGAATGGGTTGCCATGCCCTCCTCCAGGGGCTCTTCCCAACCCTGGCATCAGACTCGCATCTCTTACATCTCCTGCCCTGGCAGGCGGTTTCTTTACTACTAGTGCCACTTGGGAAGAGGCACTCCCGGAATGGGGAGTCTCTAAAAGGGTTTCAGTATGGGAAAGACTGTCTGCTTTTCGTTTTAAGAGCATCATCTTGTTGCTGTGGAATAAAGTAAAAGGAGATCAGAGTATTTCTTAGAAGACAGATGATGGTGGGAGCACAGACTGGAGAACAGACCATGAAGACAGAGAAGTAGATTTTATATATAATATGGTTTTAGGCATGTCTCATATGTGCTGTCTACAGACATCTAAGTAAAGCTGTCAGGTAAGCAGCTTGAGCTTAGAAGAAAGGTCCATACTGAAGGTATAATTTGGAGTCACTAGCATACTAACGCCACCTGCCGGGGCAGGGGGAAAGAGCAATGGCACCCGACTCCAGTACTCTTGCCTGGAAAATCCCATGGACGGAGGAGCCTGGTGGGCTGCAGTCCATGGGGTCGCTGGGAGTTGGACACAACTGAGCGACTTCACTTTCACTTTTCACTTTCATCCGTTGGAGAAGGAAATGGCAACCCATTCCAGTGTTCTTGCCTGGAGAATCCCAGGGATAGCAGAGCCTGGTGGGCTGCCGTCTATGGGGTCACACAGAGTCGGACACGACTGAAATGACTTAGCAGCAGCAGCAGCAGCATACTAACGGGATTTTTAACTGAGGAGACTGATGATATTCCCCAGGCTGCTGCTGCTGCTAAGTCGCTTCAGTCGTGTCCGACTCTGTGTGACCCCGTAGATGGCAGCCCACCAGGCTCCCCCATCCCTGGGATTCTCCAGGTAAGAATACTGCAGTGGGTTGCCACTGCCTTCTCCAATGCATGAAAGTGAAAGTGAAGTCGCTCAGTCGTGTCTGACTCTTCACGACTCCATGGACTATAGCCCACCAGGCNCAGGTAAGAATACTGCAGTGGGTTGCCACTGCCTTCTCCAATGCATGAAAGTGAAAGTGAAGTCGCTCAGTCGTGTCTGACTCTTCACGACTCCATGGACTATAGCCTATCAGGCTCCTCCATCCATGGGATTTTCCAGGCAAGAGTACTGGAGTGGGTTGCCATTGCCTTCTCCGATTCCCCAGGGAGAGAGAGCCTAAGAGCAAGCTTTGAGCATACCAATCCTAAGAAGTCAGGAAGAGGAGAAGCTAGTAAAGGGAGTTGAGGAGGGTGGCCAGGGAGGTAAGAAAGATATCAGGAGACTCTGGCACCACACACCAAGATTAAGAGGTTTTACAAAAGGCTTAATATTTCTGTTCTTGTGATAGCTGAAACAAGAGGTTCTGAATAGATGTTAGTTTTCTTTCTTCCCGAGACTTAGATATTCATATGTTAATAATACTTATATGTTAAACCTTTACATCAAAAGAACTGTTCTCTATTTGTGAGATTTAAATATTAGCCTACCTATCAGGTGCTGAGGGGAAGGGGGAATAGTGATAATGAAAGCACATCACATATCAAGACATATATTCTTTGTCCACAAGTAAAACTTTCTGCTGCCAGGAAACTCCTTAGAAATCATCTAGTGCCCTACCGTATACAGTTAGGACCAAGCTGGTGACATCAACAATGAGCATCACATGATAGAGTCACTTAGAAATACTAATAATGTGCCAATCACCAGTCACTCAGGAGGTGGGATCTGGCAGCGGGGCTTTAACAAGCCATCCAGGTGAGTCTGCCACATGCTCCAGTCTGAAAACCACTGTATCACAAGAGCCTGCTGGACTGTTACTCCATTCCCAGCTAATTGGCAATGTAGTGGGCACTCTGGAATAAACAAATCAAAACTGGTGTTGATAATCAGGCACAGCCTGTCATGTCTTGTCAGCCAAAATTGACCGAACAAAGGGAGTCATCTAGGATTTATCCCAGGGCCTCTGGGGGGACCCTACAGGTAGCAGAGCAGTCAAGGACCCTGACTCGGTTGGACCAAAGCCCCTGGATTATATGCCAGGGATTATGGTCAAATGAAAATGCATTAAATTGTAAATCACCTTCCCCACCTGAGCCAAGAGAAGCTCTGGAAGAATTCTTTAGAGTCTGATGGCACCTGAACCTGTCTTTGTTGCACATCTCACTCTAGTTAGGCCACAAAATACAGATTATTCACCCTGAATATGGCCACTCCATAATGAGCCCCTCCAGGGTTAGCTCCTAGCAGAAAGTAGGAAATGGGGAGGCAGAAACTTACAGCAAAGTGTTTCTAAGAATAGCAAGGATGCTGGCCTGGAGGCCTTGTCCCATCTCTTCCACTAGCTCATTGCATGCCCATGAGCAAACTGCTTCCATTCTGGCCACCATCTCCTCAACTGGGAAATAAACTTTGCTTCCAGTGCTTCTCACACTTTAGCATGCACAAAAGTCACCTCATGAAAGAACCAACCATCTGGTGTTGCCATGACTGAGGGAGGTCCTGGGACATCAGAGTTTTAGTGCTAAAACCAGGAAAGTTCTAGGCAAACTAGGATGACCTCGTCACCTCTACACCTGGAGAGCTTGTTAAAACAGTACTAGGCCTCACCCTTAGATTTGTGTTTCTAATTAGCTTTCTGAATGCACTGTTACAGACTAGATGGTATGGAGGCTTTTAACTGCCTTTCTATAGACCAGCTACATTAGACAGACATGAGGAGCTGATTAAAAAATATAGATTCCAGGGTTCTAACGCCAGAGATCCTTATTCAGTGGGGCTGGAGCTACTTATCTTTAAAAAGCCTCCTGAGTGATGCCCAGCAGACTGAACTAGACCATCTCATAGGTCCCTTGCAATACAAACATTCCATTGTATTTTCACTGTCTATATCCATCCCCATTTAGTAAAAGCTCCCCCATGAATTGAGGGAGCTCACCAAGTCACTTTCTCTGTGCTTGGATCAGTCATGCCAGGCATCAGGCATTTCCATTTCTGCCATGAGTAAATACATCTGTTAGAAATGGCACAAGGGTCCCTGGGAGATAGGAGCATAAGTTCGGTGTGGGCGAACACAGGCGCTTACTCATGGATGCTGCTCTCACTTGCCCTGGGGAGATCCCAGTCTGCGTCAAGGAGCTCCAGAGAGCTGCCCGGATATGAGCCCATCACTAGGGCCTCACTGGGGATGAGTGTGCCCTGGTCTGTGTGTGTCATGCCAGGTGAAGTCAGACGCAAGCAGAGAGGGAGCAATCAGTGCTTCCTGTACTCAGGGCCTGGCAGTCTGCTGGCAGTCATGACCCAGGAAACTACAAACAACCTGCAGTGGGACTTAAGTGAAGAGTCCAATCAGAAAGCTCTACAGCAGTAACGGCCCAGAACCCAAGGCTGCAGCTGAGGCTATGGGCTCTGAACAGGACAGACGCTGCCACCTCCTGGCCCCGGCTCAGTCTTTTGGCAGTCTTGTCTCGGATCTGGAATCTCAAATCACGAATTCTGAAGAGTTTGATCTAAAGGAGACCCCAGAGACTATCCAATCCCTTCTCCCACTATGCAGAAGGGGAAACTAAGCCCCTTAGATGCTGCCAGGCTCCCACACATGCACCCTAATATGTGGCAAAGCCACAGTCAAGTCCAACCTAATGCTTTCCCTAAGCACCTTGCAGGTTTCCTGCTTCTTTAAGCCAAACCACTATATCCAGTATAGTGACTGACTGCTGAGGCAGGTGAGGTTTGTAGAATGATCTTTGTAAGAAAAGCAGCCTGGCTGCTATTCAGTGTTGTAACCATCTGCCTCCTCCATGCTTAACCTTCTACTGGCGGGAAACAAACACTGGCCAACAAAGAGTGCTTGCTGCTTTCCAGAGGAGAGTAGAGAATGCTCCACAAACGCACATTTTACTCTCCAAAGCAAACAACATCCTATAGAAAAAGGTCCTATCTTCCTGATACCAGACCTTGTTGACTTTACAGTTTCTCTGTTCTTCTCCTTTAAAATTTGTTTGGAGTATGGACAAGATGGCAGAGTAGGAAGACACTGAGCTCATCTCCTCCCAAAGTCACACCAAAATTACAACTATTTACAGAGCCACTATTAATGAGAATAGACCTGGAGACAAGCAAAAAAAATTCCACAACTAATGATATAAAGAAGGAACCACAATGACATAGGTTGGAGGGGCAGAGACAGTATAGTCAAGACCCACACTTCCAGGTAAGTAACCCACAAAAAGGAAAACAATCACAATTGCAGAGGTTCTCCCTAGCCTGGCAGTCCTGTGCTGGAAGACAACCCCCTCAAAACATGTGGCTTTGAAGGGCACAGGGCTTAAATATAGGACAGTCAAAGGGCTGTAGGAAACACAGAATCTACTCTTAAAGGGTGTACACAAAACCTCACATACTCCTATACCCAGCACACAGGCAGTTACTTGAAAGAACCCTAGATCAAACTCACTTGTTGATCTTGCAGAGGCTCCCAGAGAGGTGGGAAGCAACTAGGCCTTCTTCAGGAGACATAAACCAGGTGCCAGTTACTTTGGGGAGACCACTCTAACACAAGTGTACTACTACTCACACACACTATTTTGGAGTCCTATCTGTAGCCTAAAAGTACCAAGGATTACCTGCCTACCTGTAAGTAGGCATCAGTCCCAAGATGCCCCAGGTTGATTAGCCAGCCACTTGGGGACCCAGCCCCTACCAGCAGGGATACACCAGCCCAAAGACTCCACAATGGGCCCTATAGCTGGATACCTTAGGACAGGACCCTCCCATCAGCATGCCTAGGGCCTGACCCACCCACCAGTGGGCCTTCGCCAGCCCAAGTGCCTCCCCCAAAGCTCCATATGCAGCCACACGAGAACCTGGCCCTGCTTAGCAGCAGCCCAGCAACCTGCACATGGGGCAGGTCTGGGAGCTAACTGGGCCAGGAGCCAGTCCCACTTGCCAGTGTACCCACAGTGTCCCCACCAAGACAGAAGGGCCCATGCAGGCCACATACAGGGTACCCCAGAGCATATGGCCCTCCCCAAGGAGGAATACACTGCTGGGCCCCAAAGCACACTTCCTACATAAGGCCATTTCTCCACAATAGGGAGACATACCTGATCTACCTACCACATAGAAATAAAAACAGCAAGTTGGGCAAAATGAGGAAACAGAGGGTATATTTCAAACAAAGGAACAAGATAAAATCACAAAAGAATTAAACAAAGGTGAGATAATCTACCTAATAAAGAGTTCATGGTAATAATCATAAAGATATTCAACAAACTCAAAAGAATGGATGAATACAGTGAGAAGTTTAAGAGTTAGGAAATATAGTAGAGCCTGAAGTCAGGTAAGTTGACCAAATGAAACTGAAGAATATAATAACTGAAACAAATAAATATACTTTTTTTATTTATAAGGAATCAAGAGTAGATTTGAGGATACAGAAGAATGAATCAGCAAACTGTAAGAAGGTATAGTAGAAATCACCTAATCTGAAAAGAAAAAGGAAAAAATTTTTAATGAAGATTAGACTTTTGGGACAATATCAAGCATACTAACATTCACACTATAGGTATTCCAGAAAGAGAAAAGGGAAGATAACTTATTAGAAAACATAATAGGTGAAAACATTCCTAAACTGGAAAGGACTAGACTTGCAGATCTAGGAAGCCCAGAGAGTCTCCCAAATAAGATGAACCCAGAGATCCATGCAAAGAAACACTGCGACTACAGTGGCAAAACTTAAAGAGAAAATCTTAAAAGCAAAAGTCAAATGCAACTAGTTATGTATAAGGCAACTCTTATAAGAACGCTGGTCAACATTTTACCAGAAACTTTGCAGGCCAGAAGGGAATAGCACAATATATTTAAAGAGATGAAAGGTAAAGACCCTATAACCAAGAATACTCTGTTGAACCAGACTATCATTCAGATTTGAAGGAGAAATAAAGAGTTTTAAGACAAGCAAAAGCTAAAACAGCTAAGTAGCACTAAATTGGCTTTAAAATAAATATTAAAGGGATTTCTTTAAGTGGAAAAGTAAAGACCAAAAATACAAATACAAAATTTATGAACGGAAAAATCCCACTGGTTAATGCAAATATATAGTAAAACTTCCCTTGTAGCTCAGTCGGTAAAGAATCTGCCTGCAGTGCAGGAGACCTGGGTTCGATCCCTGGGTTGGGAAGATCCCCTGGAGAAGGAAATGGCAACCCACTCCAGTATTCTTGCCTGGAAAATCTCATGGACAGAGGAGCCTGGTGGGCTGCAGCCCATGGGGTAGCAAAGAGTCAGGCACGACAGAGCAACTACCACTAACAGTAGATCAACCCCTTATAAAGCTAACAGAGAGGTTAAAAGACAAAAGTAATAAAATTATCTATAATACAGTTAAAAGATATAGTTAAGTAGTTAAGGGATACACAAAACAAAAATATGTAAAGTATAATGTAAAAAAACATTAAACATCACTCAGGGGAGTAAAAATGCAGGGTTGTTAGCATGCATTCATATTTAAGAGATCAATTTAAAATAACCATATAGACAGACAAAATAGACTTTACAACAGACTATATAAAGAAACAAAAAGGACATTACAATAATGAAAACTAGATCAATCCTACAAGAAGATATAACAATACAGTAAGTCCCTTTATACAAATCTCCAAGTTGCAAACTTTCAAAGATGCAAACGTGCATTCACATGTCCAATCATGTGAGTTCACGTGTCTGGCATACATTATCACGTGCATGCATCTTCTAGAAGTGGCTGTGCTTTTGTGTACTTTACTGTACAGTACTATATAGAGTACAATAGTATAGTATCTTTAGTTCAAGTCCAGGACATCTGCAAGCAAGTGTAAAAACAGTGGTGATGCAGCTGGTTCTGCTAACAAGCACCAAACAATAATGATAGAAATAAAAGTGAAAATAATTGAGAGTGGAGCAAGGCAAAAAGATGGTAGATATCGTTCATTCTTATAACATGAATTGTCACAACCATGGGCACTAATTCTAAAGAATAAGGACAATATCATGTAAAGTGTGAAGTCTGCTGTGCTGATTATGTCAACAATAATATCAAAGAAGCATGGAAAAGTAATAGAGAAAATAGAGAAATTTATCAATTTGTGGATACAGGATCAGCATTAGCGTCAAGTTCTGCTCAGCTTAATGTTGATTCAGTCAGTCAGTTCAGTTCAGTCGCTCAGTCATGTCCAACTCTTTGCGACCCCATGAATTGCAGTATGCCAGTCCTCCCTGTCAATCACGAACTCCCAGAGTCCACCCAAACCCATGTCCAATGAGTCGGTGATGCTATCCAACCATCTTATCCTCTGTCATCCACTTCTTCTCCTGCCTTCCATCTTTCCCAGCATCAAGGTCTTTTCCAATGAGTCAGCTCTTTGCATCAGGTGGCCAAAGTATTGGAGTTTCAGCTTCAACATCAGTCCTTCCAATGAACACTCAGGACTGATCTCCTTTAGAATGGACTGGTTGGATCTCCTTGCAGTCCAAGGGACTCTCAAGAGTCTTCTCCAACACCACAGTTCAAAAGCATCAATTCTTCAGCGCTTAGCTTTCTTCACAGTCCAACTCTCACATCCATACATGACTACTGGAAAAACCATAGCCTTGACT